>PVJX010002748.1:60010-122367 GCA_004027295.1 Dolichotis patagonum
CCAATTGTCTTCTGTCCACTTCAGTAGGCAGGACTCAAGGCCCTGAGGCCTTATCTGGCTTTTTAGTGGACCCTCAGATGTTGCGGGTGATTTCCAGGAGCTGCCTTGCACAGGAACCAAGTGACCCAGGCTGCCTGTGTAGCCTTTCTCCCCTCGGAGGGGCAGACTTGCCCTGCACAGGAGACCTGGAACCCTGTCCTATGGGCAGGGCTGGCTAAAACTATCTTTAATGGGATGAACTATTAAGCACCTAACATTTATTTATTCAAGAAGTTGCCTGTCTGCTCTGGATTTTTTTAGCACAGTGAAAGCACACTTTTTCCTCTCTTCCCCAAGATTCCTGGAGAGTGATGGCCTTGTGGTCTCAGCACCTGGACTTCCCCAGGACTGAAGAAGCTCTCTGTGCTCCCCCAAACACTTAGCTTTCCCCACATTCTGGCCAGATACCCAGCTGTCAGGACCTGTGTCTTTCCTGCTGAGAGCTTCCCTGGCAGAGTGAGTCCACTTTGCCCCCTTGCCCCCTACATAGCTGGAAGTGCTGGGACTTGGTATCCTCCTCACCTCCAGTCTTCAGCCACTGACTGGCAGGAGCTGAGTGAATATGCCTGCATCCTCAGGTGGAGTCCTAGCATTGCTTTCTCATTCTCCTCCTTCATCCTCGTTCTTGTGGGCAGAGTCTGCTCCATGGACAGTTAACTGAGACTACAGGGAAAACGTTCATTTTGAAAATTTAGGCCCCTTGAAGGAGACGTAGGATGAATTAGTCAAGGTCCAGTGGTCACTCTGTTGATGTAGTGGAGGAGGAAGGTAACTCAAATTCAGATAAAGGGAGCTGAATCCCAGGGAATGAGAAAGGGGCAGGTTTAGACTGGTGGAGGAAGGGCAGGACTCCATGGGAAAGAGCCTCCTGCGGGATGCATGTGTGAGAACCAGAGAGGTCCCTCTGGGTGCAGAGGAAGCCTCAGGGGGCCATACTGGTAGTGACAGCAGCCACCAAAAAGTGAGGAGTGGTCCACCCTGCAGGACCTGACATGACTGGTGACCAGCTAGGCAGGCATCTTGGGGTCTGAGCTCAGGAAGGTATTGCTTTGGTATAGGAAGAAACAGCAGACAGGTGCCCACCTAGAGAAACATCCACCCTGGACACCTGTCAGTCCCCTAGGCTTCCCAACATTCGGTCAAAGGGAAGAATAACTGATCTTGACTTCATGTCAATCTTGGTACCCTAAGGGGTGGCAAGGTCTATTTTCCTTTGGGAAAATACAAATCATGTCTCTATCCTGGACTCTGTTCAGGAGCCAATACTGTTCTCACCATGCTTATTATTAGTAGTGATGACAATGACAATAGCAAGGGCAGTTGAAGTCTCACAGGGGTGTACAGTCACTTCCTGTGAATCAGGACTGGATTTCTATCTTCAGGTGACCCTCCTCTGTGCAGTGGCTGTGGTGCCCTCCTTCTGCCACCTTCCCTTTGCAGGATATCTTCAGTCTTATTGGTTGGATGCTTCACAGGAATTCTCTGGCAGGGCTGCAAGTGTCTACTTGGGCTGCCCACTACGGAGCAGTGGGGCGTGGGACACGGAAGGCTGAGGTGCTCTTCCCCCTGGGCATGCTGGCTGCCCTTTCTCTGACCTGTGCTGCTGCTTTTTCTTTGGCCTCTCTCTTCTGTGGTGCTGACAAGGACAATAGAAGTCTGTCTGTCCACCTCATGAGGTCTGTGGCCTCAGTGACCCTGGGACCTGACTTGTTAAGTCTCACTAGTGTCAAAGATACCGAGAGGCCAGACTTTCTCCAAGAGAAGATGGCAGGCTCAGCAGACAGGATGTCTCAAGCTGAAGCCAAATGCCAGCACACTGGCATCTGCCCTGATGAGACACTGGACTCCTGGGGCGTCTGAGGCCAGGGTGCAGGGGCTCCCCCGAGTCAAAGATAAGCAACGTCCAGAGTAGCTGTAGATGAAAGCCTTTGGGTCAAGATGGTGGAAGGAGGGCTTGGGGGAACGGGCAGACTTCACCTTCTCCTGCCTCTGAAGGTCATATAACAAGGCGCCCACATTCTGTGTAGCCCCACCTAAGACAGGAAGCAGACAGATTTGCCCACCATCTTGGTAGAATTAACATTCAGTTTGATATGGTCATAAACCATGTCACTGCCCCAGACCCTTTTCATCCCCTGCCATGACATCCTTGAGGCCATCACATTTATTTAGTGTCTTTTGAGGCTACTCAGGCTTCCTGTGTTGACCGATATCATCCAGGGCAGGGACAATACTGGTTGCTGTGGGCACAGCCCTCTGCTCAGCATGTGCTGGCCACATGGCATTGGCCTGTGCTATGATCCAGGCCCCAGCTTCCTGACTGCTCCTGGCTCTGTGGGTCTATATAGTTACAAACTGGCTCCCGAGATCCTTCAGGAGAGCCCAAGGAGCTCTTTGAGGTCTTATATTAAACAGACTCACACCAACTTTTCTTTCCCTCAGATTCCCAAGACTTTCACAAATGAACAGTGAGCCAGATGTGGGCCCCGCGATCTTGTTTCTGTGCAGAAATCTCCTCTCTCTGAACTCCAGACACAGGAACCGCCCGCAAGGACACATCCGTGACCTTTGCAACCTCCCCTTGGAGATGTCGCTCCTTTGGGTTACCTCATGCTTGTTATGTGAAGACCGCTTGATAAGTTTCTCCGTGAACACGGTGCCAGGAAATACTGCTTTCAGTTCTGATTGCAGCGTCATTGGACGAGAGGGGTGGAGCCAGCACATTTCCCTTTCATCTAGGAAACCCCGAGATGAATCCAGCCCTCAGCTGTAGTAACTAACACGTCCCGGGTGCCTTGAGACTGGACAGTTCTGCTTCCTCTTTTGCTCTTTCCTGAGTTGCGCTCTGTTCTCATTGCCTCCTTTGGTCCTTTGGGGAAATAGCAAGCACAAGTTTCCCCTGAGTGAATCCATGCACACAAATGCATGTGTATGCCACAGATGGGGCTCCCTGTACCCTCACCTGGGCCCTGCCCTGGGCAGCAGTGTGAGATGGTGCTGCCCATGAACTTCTCAGAGTCAGTCCAGGAAGCACAAGCGGGAGGGGCTGGTGCACAAAGAGCTTGAGTGTGAGGTGGGGTAGGCTCAGTGCTGGAACCGGGGAGCAGCCAAGGCCGGAGGGGTTTAGAAAAAGACCCTGATTCTGCAGGAGACGGCAGGATGGGAAGGCTTTCTGGGTGGCAGGGGCCCTCGGTGGATGCGGAAGGATGGGAAGAATGTCGAAGGCAGAGGTGGAGGAGGAAGATCTGCTCTGATGGAGGAAACTGTTCAAAAAGGGCTTGTAAAGATCAAATGAGTCATTCTTCACATTTGAGAAAAACATTAGGAATTGAGCTTCTTTAGCAGCGAAGATATGGGAAGGATCCTGCTGGGGCTGAAGACAATGTTCTTTTATGGTGCTGTGCGCCCTCCAAGTTATAGGCAGAACTTAGGTTCGGTATGTTCTCTGGTTGAACGACCCTAGGAAGCAGGCAAGGGGGACTGGATTAGTTTACGGATGAGGTCACCAGGCTACGGAGCAGTCAAGCAGCTCTTTGTGTGTGGCAGCCTGTCAGAGAGGACAGCATTTCTCAGCCCCCAGTAGAGGACGATTTTACTACACTGATGGTCAAGTCCAGACACACAAGAGGAAGGTGTTCCCAGGGCCACGCTCGCGATGCGGACCTTGGAAATAAGGAGCGATGCTTTGTTTTTTCCTTTTTTCTTAGTGGGTGGGTGAGGGTGTCAGTGCAGAGGAAAGGGAGGAGTCCCGAACATGATTTAAGCAACATTTCCTTCGCCGTCCCTGCAGATGAGTTCCCACGCAGTTCCCTGTTCCCATTCTGTAGCTAAAGAGGGACGAAGAGGGAGTGAGAGACAAGTGGTGATGTTTATCTTTCCAGCTCCAAGCTCTCGGATGCTGGAATCCCCCGGCTGGGGAGGGTGGGTGCGGTCACTTCCCACCATGGTGGGAGAAGCAGCAACTCCCACTGGGCAGGGTGCGGGATTTCCTCCTAAATAGGAAATTTATCTCCGGGAGTGTGGGTCATCAAGGGCTTATCTCCAGAAGCAGACAGCAGGGAGGAGTCTGCCTGGTCCTTTGCCCCAGAGGAGACTCGCTGGCCCCAGGACAGAGAAGGCTAGTGTGGGGCAGCATTGTCATCCCTGTGTCAGCGGAGACTCCTTCCAGCTAGACTCCCCCATCCAATGGGCCAGCCCACTACACTGGTGCTGCTGGGCCTGGACTGGTTCCTGGATAGGGTCCAGAGTTTTGGGATGAATATCTCAGCTCTTAGAAATTATGCTCTCAGCCTCCAGGACTCACAGGACGGAAGTGGAGAAGAAGCATCTTTTTTCTATGCATAGAACATTCCATTGAGAGGGAAGTTCCAGACCCTCAGAGACCAGGAAGCCGAGAGAGGTGGCAGGTATAACAAATCAAGACCAGTGATGCCATTTAATGGTTCTAAATCCTTATTTGAAAAGAAAAAAATCCAAGGCTTTTTAAAACTTAAAAGTTGTAAACCCCTCTCATACTGTCTCATACTGTCATACTGTCTTTCCCGTGGATGTCACATTTTCAGGTTTTACAATTTTACAATATAGGTGATAAACTTCTCTTCATTTGTTTTTGACATCTATAAATAAGGATGATCTTTGCCTCACAAAAATATGCATATTAAGTAAGACAAGAGCATTTCAAGCAGTTTGCCAATGTCCAGTGAAGGTTACCATAAGAAAATAAAACTTCCTTTTCTTGCTATAATGTTGGTTATAAAACCCAGGACCTGGTACTTGCTGGGCAAATGCTTTACCACTGAGCTGCCCTCCAGCCCTGTATGCCCCCCATTTTTAAGTTTTTCTACCTTTTCTGCTTGCGTACACTCCAGGTTTTTGTATAGTGTGAAATTTTTGATTTTAGAGCTTTTTATTACTATATTTTTTTTTCCTAAAAATTATTCGCCATCCTTATGATCCTGTCACCATGTCCATGGTAATTATCTCACTCTACTTCTGTTTAAAATTTTGAGGGTTTATTCTCATTTGTTTCATAATGCAGCCTTCCTGTTCTTGAGTTCTGTAGTTTGACTTACAGTTCAGTTGTATAATATTTTAAAGGAAATGTACATGAAAGGCATACCGAGAACATACATACACCTCCGGGTGTCTTTCTGAACGACTTCTTAAGTTTTAAATCCTTCCTTTGCAAAGTTTTCCCCATCTTAGTTGTACTGATCTGCTGGATAAAGAAACTGGGGTAGATTTATTCTCTTGCTTTGCCTTCAATGTTTTCTATGATTACAGGCACCTTCCTCTGTCCTAGGAATTCAACGTTAAAAAGCCTCTATGTTCTCCTTATCTCTGTCTCTGTTTTCCTCTCTCTCCCTGTCTTTCTGGAGCAAGGCCTTTGCACCGAGTGACATTCCTCACCCTTTTTTGTTTTGAGACATTGTCATGAAGTCACGAAGTTGCCCAGTCTGGGCTTGAACTTTTGACCACCTGCCTCAGCTGCCCAGAGTGCTGGAATCATAGGCACGTGCCACTATGCCCAGCTTACGCTTTACTTGTTAAGAGTTCTCATTTTTAGCAAAAATGATTTGAACTTGGCCTGGTATTTCCTCCCTGCATCTGCCTCTGAGTACTCCTTAAGATCCCAATTATTTGTCCTCCTGAATCTCTGTAGTTTCTTCTTTTGCTCCCAAGTGGAGGGCTGGCTGGTCAGCCTGGGATGCCAGCTCAGTGGTTTGGATAACGGCTTGACTGGCTTGAAGAAGGAGTTTAGAAAGCCTTCAACTCTGTGTGTTTGCTTTTGTTTTGTGATAATACTGCTTACTGGGGCAAAATTTCCCTATACAACTTTGGATCCATCTAGTTCTCTTGTGAATGGGTGCAGGCAGGGTTGATTTCCAAAATACGTACTGGCCTGCCCTGGCTCATCGGGAAGAAGCAGAGGCCAGGAGGCCCCTTTCTGCCAATACTGACCTTTTCACTGTTCTACAGCATTGCTGTTCGTGGAGTGGGGTGTCTGGGTGCTCTGAGGGTCTTGGGGAGTCTTTATAGCAGGGAGCACCCAGGTAACCTTGGCCACTAGCTCTCTGCCCCTCAGTGGGGAAGAGCCAGGCTAGGGTACTGTGCGTTTGTGCTGTCTGCAGCAGATTCCCCCGAGCTGTCCCCAGCTCTCTGTTGGAGACTTGGTCCTTCGGCAGGGATGCCGGGCAACACTGCTGGATGATCAGCAACACCCTCTGAGCTCAGAATGATGACAATGACTGCACATTCCCAGAACTCTGCCATACCTGCCTGACTCTGCCCTGACAGACAGACATGGCTCGTTTTTGTGATGAAAGGTATAGCCTTAGGGGACACCTGGTGAGAGCAGCTGCCATCTGGACAGAGACTGGCGTTTCGCTGCTACTGCGCTTCATCACAGCCCAGGAGAGGCCAAAGAGTGGCACCATCGATGGCAGCCAGGTTGTTGGGAGAACAGTGCCAGCAAGTACAGGTTTGTTCAGCTCAGGCAGTCATGGTGCCTGGACTGTCCTTCTACCTGGAGAGGACCGGGACCACCTGGCTGACATCTTGGCACCTGAGTCACTGGGTAAGGGCCAGCTCTGACAATGTGCTGGGACAAGGCCAGACTCAAGTGTTCCAGGCCAGTTCCTGTGCGCAGCCTCTTCTGCAAAGGGAGCTGAGGACGCAGTGTTATGTAAGCACAGTCATGGAATTGGGTCACAGCAATGGTGTAGATTTTTAAGCTACTTCAGGAGAGGACAGGTTGGTATTATTGCAGGAAAACCAGGGGGACACCTGCTTAGCCTGCAGACACCGCAGGACCCAGGGCTTTTTTGTTGGGACAGAGTATGGACAAGAGGACCTTGGCGTTGGGTATTAAGTGGGAAGGGAAGGACTTTGTCAGTGGGGTTGACTCCAGTAAAGAAGTTCGGTAATCATGGAGCACAGTAATGGCTGAGAATGAAGGAAGATGGTTGAAAGTGTGGGCCACGGGAGGTGTATGAGCGGAAGTTACCTCTGTCATCCCTTGGTTGGCCTGCAGCTGGGGAAGAGGCACAGAGGAACCCTATGTTATGACGATGGTGGCACCAGACAACTTTTACTAAGCACATAGTATGACCCTAGCACTGCACAACTCCCATTAGGTGTATTAATGGTTTCCTTGCTGCAGTGAGCGAGCAGAGTGGGTCGTGTTACTGTCCCCATTTTACAGATGGGGAACCAGAGGAACAGAGAAGGGATAAAACTGCTCTGAGTCCCATAACTAATAACTGCTGGATCTGGGTATCAAGTTCTTTTCCACCAGTAAAGGATGGGCAGGCTCCTCATTTGTAGTGAATAGGAGAGATTTTTTCTGTAAGATCAAGTAGCAGTAGGATTTGGCATGAAAAATGAGGTTGGCTATCAAACTCTGCCAGAGACATCCACAGGACAGGATTGTCCAGCCACCTCCTCCCCGGGTCTTTACCCTTACAAATGTAGCAAAGCTGGGGTCCTGCCAGTGGATACAGAAGTAGTGGCACTGGGAAGCAGGAATGCTTGTGACTACTGTGAAGACAGGCGGACCCAGGACATTTTTGCAGAGGAAGTCAGGCTGAGATGAAGGTTGGTCACCCTCAGAGAGGTGGCCCACCTGTTGCTACCAGTGTGGAAGGGATGGGTACGTGGCAGCAAGTGGAAACCTCTCAGCATAGAGAGGCTGTATCTTTCTGCAAAGGGCATGTGTCATGGGCCCTGGCCGGGATCGCACCCTACCAGATCTGGCCCTGCCCAGCTCATGGGTTCCCTTGCCCAGCAGCTGCTCTGGGAAACTCAGCTCTCAGCTTTTCCCCTCATTGTCCCGGGACCCAAGAACAGAAGAGAAGGGGGGACAGCAGGCAGAGCTGTCTATGGTCCTCTCCACCTCATCCTGTGATGGGGAGCCAGTCTTTGCTGCTGGGTAAAGAGAAGGGCAGGCTGGCACCCTGGGCTTCTGGGGCAATTTATGGAGCAGTGGAAGAGTGGGGGCAGTGAGCTCTGGGTCTGGTGGCAACAGGTAAGTTCAACCTTTCCTGATGTTCTAGACATGTCACTGCCCACAGAAGGAGTGTGGAGTTCAGCCCCCAGCCATCTGTGGCTCCCTGGGGTTAAGGAGGAGAGAGGACACAGGACGTTTCCCTGGGTAGGGTTGGAATAAGGGGACAGTCAGGTTGCACCACTCTGGACTGTGACAGTGGCTGTTGCCAAGAAAGCATTCTCTCCTCAGCAGGAACTTTGGGATGTGGGTTCCAGGAGCATCACAGGGCTCCCTTCTGACTCCAATGGTAGGTTCTAGAAGGATGGTATTTGGAGTGCACAGCCTGAGGACACATGAAAGAAGTCTTTCCAAATGCTTCTAAGTTAAAACCTCGCTTTTCCATCTTGACATTTGGAAAAATTGTATTAAAAGAACTCAGTTCACTGGGACCCTAGAGCATGAACTGGTGAGGAGAAAAGAGATTTCAGTGCTGGGCTTACGGACTGGATAGCGTTGGTGACTGAGTGTGCAGACTTCCAGGGAGCATGGGAAAAGGCCTCGCACAGTGTATGGAGATGTGGAAGGAGGTACCCGTAGGACAGGATTGATTGGCCGCTGGTCCTGATGTCCATGTGCGAGTACTAAACCCTAAGACAGTTTGGATTGGTGAGATTTTTTTCTAATACAGACAGGACTGAGAAAGCAGGTTCTGGGGACCTGCAAGTGTCATTATGTCCAGAATCTGAATTTTTTGTTAAGGATCTGATCATTGCAATAACGCTAAGTAAATAATGTATCTTAAAGCATCCCTTTATTGACCATCCATTAGTTTTAACTGTGCTAAATGCTTGTATGTATCACCTTATTTAAATGCATTGACATCTTAAGAGGTAAATACTTTGTCCCAGTTTATCTTGGAGGTGGTTACTGAAGTTTAGCGAGTCCAATCACATGCGTATGGTAGTGCACGCCTGTAACTCAGCTACCTGGGGGGCTGTGGCAGGTGGATGGAGAGTTACAGGCTAGCCTGCACTGTTTGCTGAGAGCTTGTCTCAAAAACCAACCAAACAAAAAAGCAAATAAATGAGCAAACACTAGACTGGGATGTAACACTTAGTAGTACAGTGAGTACCCTTGTTTTCAATTGCCCAGGACTGAGGGAATAGAATCACAGTGAGCTTGGATTTGGACTCAGCCCTACCTATATATCCCCAGTTATTAACCTAAGCAAATGCAGCTCTGTCTTTTCAGAAGCACGCTGACTTTTCTGGTCAGTTTGTTTAGCTCAGAGACTATCAGTGGAATCATCTACAGATTCCTTTCTGGCCTGTGTGCAGTCACACTTACTTCGTGCCTTGGCGCCATCTCCTGGGAACATCTCTTGCTGTGGTTGGCATGTTGATGTCCTCTGTGAGGGTGTCGCTCCAACAATATGACCAGGAGCCTTCTAAGAAGAGCAAGTGGCCAGAGCATCTTTCCTTAATTGTGGGCGACACACAGGGCTCGGTCATCAGCCAGTGGGATGAGACCCACAGCAGGAATTGAAAGCACCCTTGCCTTGGTCCTGCTTGGACTTCCAGCCTCCGGAACATGAATTTCTGCTATTCAAGCCACCCAGTCTGTGGTGTGTTGTTGTGGCAGCTAGAGCAGAATACAATACAGGTTTATCTAGCTTATGAAAATAAATTGCTTTTGAAAAAAAGACTCATAAACCATTTAAGAAGGATGAAAAAAGTAAAAGAAGAAAAATTGCTCCCAAATCTCATTTCTCAAAGATTATAATCAACAGAACACTGGCAAATTCTTCTAGGCACTTGTCTAAGCTTCTATATATGGTATTTATGAGTAGACAATGTTACATAAATAGATTCATACTGTATACAATATTATTTAGTTTGCTATTTTGGTTGGTATGTTAGTCATCTAGAACTACCATAAAAAATGATTACAAAATGCATGCCTTAAGACAACTGAAATTTGTTATCGTCTCATTCTGGGGGGCCAGAAGGCTAAAGCCAAGGCGTTAGCAAAGCCGGCTGAGAGGGAGATTGGTTCTGTGCCTCTCCAAGAGCCCAGGGCACCTGCCTGCAATCCTGGAGTCCTGCCTCACAAAGTGCCACGCTAATCTCTGTACCCACTGGCACACAGTGTTTTCCTTGGGCATCTGCATCCAAATTTCTTTCTTTTCATGACGATGCTAGTCACTGGTTAGGGCCTTCCTGAAACCCAGGTGACCTCATTGTAACTTGATTGCATAGGCAAAGACCTTATTCCCACTTCAGTCACCTTCACAGCACCAGAGGAAAGTGACTTTGTGTGTCCCATCCATTCCAGGAGACGTGGACGTCTCTGTTAATGAAGACAGAGTGCCATTGCTACTTTAGGGCAGGACAGTATTTCACGGGAGATATAGATCATCTTTTATTTAAACCAATGTCCTATAGATTGGTAAATCTAGATGCTATTGTATTTTTCTTCTCATCTATTTTATTTTCTGTTTTGCCTATTTTCAGCATCAGCTTGCTAGACATCTGTGCGCAGAGATTTTCCCCTTGCATATTTATTCTCTGTAGAGAAATACCACGAGCGGGGCTGGTGATCCACATGCATGGATATCACTTGACCTATTCTGATCTCAGCTCTTGCAGGAGGTTTTGGAGCTGGATAGGGCTTTGGGGCTGTGGTCTCTGGAGATGTCCCGAGTTTCCCCAATAGCTCATTTGAAGGCCACAGACACTCATGCCTGATACATAGTAGGCATTTAATAATTTTTTTTAAAAATCGGTATCTGGGACCGAACTCATGACCATGCACTTGCAAGGCAGGTGCTTATGCCGCTGAACTAAATCCCCAGCCTTCCTAATAATCTATTGAATGAACAGGGATAGTTACACAAAACAGAAGATTCTTGGGGAAAAACAGTCTTCTTTTCTTGGATTTGTTGGGGACAGAGAGGAAGGGTCTGTGTGTTCCCTGTGGGGAACTGGGTGCCAGGGAGGGTGGAAAACAGGTCCCGGTACTGTAGTCGCATCAGGGCCACATCCACTGTCTATGGGAAGGCGGGTGGGGGACAGTTCCTCTGGCAGGGCTCGCCCTCATCAAGCAGGTGCATGAGCCCACTTTTCACCAGGGCTTGGCAGCCAGGCCCCCAGATTCAGCATCTTTTCCAGCCAGGAATGGTCAGAATTATTCCATCTGCTCCAACACATCCTGCCTATGGGAACGGACAGCCTCAGTCCCCCTGCCCATGGGGTCTGGAGAGAGGAGTGTGTCTCTGCATGTGGCCTGGGCAGCTGGGGAGGAGGCATGGTATTCAGAGGCCTGGAAGGTGGCTAGACATGCCATGGCCTGAGGGGTGCTGGCTGGCATATGTGGAGGACAGCAGTTCATGGGGGAGAGCAAGAGAGGACCCTGGTGGCCCTGAGATTCAGACTGTACCCAAAGTATGAGGATGCAGGATCCAGTCTTGCCCCCCAGGCCTGGTGCTGGGAAGCAGAGACCTGCTGGCCACAGCAGCTCCCGACCACTATATCCATACTCAGGGCCTCCCCTGAGCCCAGGTGCCCAATCATTTGAAGCCCAGAACAGACAGGAGATCGCTGAGTCTGCATGCAAGCATGGTGTCAGTGACGGGGTGGCAGCTGGGTACTTTTGGTGAAGAACACGTGCGACTGTAACTGTGTCGAGAGCTGTGCAGCAGTGTCCTGGAGTGCTGCGGAGCTGGGGTGTGTAGCTGAACAGGGCACTGAAGCCACACATGCTTCTCATACCCCTGCATGTCAGGCACTGTCTCCTGCCCGGGTGGCATCAAGGAAACAGACCTGTTCCCCTCAGGGCTCAGCCAAGTCCTGCTGGGAAAAGCTGCCTGCAACAGCAGTTTGCAGAGAAAATTCAAATACCGGGCCTCTAGTTCCTCGGTGCCCAGTGTTGTTGAGGAAGACGGCCTTGAAGATGCTCTGGATGGGCAGAGAGAAATGATTGCAAGAAAGACCTGGAGAAAGGAAGGAAGTCCAAATAGAGGAGCCAGAAAGGGCGGTGAAAGCACTGTGTGAGGAACTGTGAGTATTCTGATCTCCTCAGAACGTCCTGTAAGATGGTACCATTTACTAGGGGGATCTGTGACCACAAGTAGCCAATGAGTTCACATTGCATTTGGAGTGGTTTTTAACCTTGAGGTTTAGCTGGGATGGGGAGATGCACAGGAGTTCCACAAACCTGGGTTAAGCCCCCACTTTGGACACCTCATATGAGCTGGGCACTCTGAAAGGATGACAGAGGCCACAGTCATGTTCCTTTGTCTCATGATGGATAGAAAGCTATATCCCTGTCATGCCACACGAGGGCACAGTTGTCCCATCGTGCAGTGGAGTTCACTTTTGGCTGCGTCCTCCTAGGTTATATAGACAGTGGGCAAGATATTGCTGAGGAGGGTGGGGAGCTGTCTGAGGTGATTCTGCGGAGTGAAGCACCTACAGAACCAGGCGGGACACTGACTTCCACTCGAGGTCTAAGGTCAGAGTTCCCAAAGAAGCGGCCCTATATCCTGAGTGCTGTGTCTTAAACTGGTGCTAATATGTTATACTCATCATCTTATAGATCACAAGAACCATAGCTGAAGTGTTAGTCTTTCCTGTTACAGATGGGTAAACTGAGGCACAGGTTGTGACTTTATCCAGGGCCACACAACCTATAAGCCACAGGCTCCACCAGAATCTGAACCTGTGGCCTAAACCATACACCTAGCCATGGAATATAAATGCTACCTCACCTCCAGCAATGTCAGAAAAAAACCGCATATAAATGTGGTCCGAGGCCTCTGGATGCTATGAGAGTATAAGGCTGTATTTTTCTGATTCTTTTTTTTCTCCTCTGTCCTGTCTGTGTCTCATGCTGGCTTTTGTTCTGGGTCCCAAGCTAACTTGGAGTTTCCCTAGTCGCTTGGTGCTCCTGTTTCCTGTCTGTTGAAAAAATCTTGCCCTGTTCCTTCCCATAGACAGAGAGAACTGGAAAGTTCCAGTGGGGGACTTGTGTTGCTGGCCTGCCCTTAAGTGCTCATTCACCCAGTACTTTGTCTTGGGCGTGCTAGCACTTATCACCGAGACTCCTGTTTAAACTGTAAAAAATGGGAAACAGGCCAAGCAGCTAGATCTTATTGTGTTCTGAATCTTATCTTCTGTATGGAAATCTATAAAGCCAGACTTTTTTTTGACATGGGGACCAGAGAAGTGGGTGGGTGAACAGATGCTGCTCCCACGGCTGGGGCCAGGTGAGGGCTGGGGACGAGAGAAAACTGTGGACTGAGAGACAAATGACAGTGACGCTTGCCTCGGCTGCAAGTGGGCGTGGCCCTCGCTGGCTCAGTGTCCCCTGCAAGCCTCACCTGTAAAATCGGGCCCAAACTAGACCCATGCTTTTCACGGTGCCTTCTGCAGATGCTGAGGACCATCGAGCAGGGCATGTGAGAGCTGTGACCCCAGCTCTCCACTGAGTTAACCACACGTCCACCATTTTATCTATTTGTTTTTTGTAATTATGTTCTGCTTTGCATTTGTTTGCAAGGGGGTTTCCCTAACTGAAAAAAAGAAAATCGAGTTTGAATAGGTTTCTGGTGATTTGAACAGCAGCCTACACGGTTCCAGGGCCTCCCTGCCTCTGAAATGGAGAGCTGTTTGGACTTGAGCTGGTTGGACCCAGGGGCAGCAGTGGACAGGCAGCTTCTGTGTTGCTGGGCACCCCGGCTCTGGGTGCTCTGCACAGTCCACCTCCTCAGAAGGGAAAATTGGCTTCTTTCCAGTCTCTAAGGTGCAATCTTTCTTACCACTGCCGCAAACCCTGCCCTGGTCCACCATCATTTCCCGACCCACCAGAGCACTGGGGAGCCAAAGGGCTTCCTTTTTGCAGGTCCGCCCTCCCAGCAACCAGGTGGGAACTGTGACAGCAGGGTGGCAGAGCACCCAGGAGGCATCAGGGTGTGTGGGGACTGATGACTGACCTTGAGGTTGCCAACGTCAGGTAAGAGGGGCCTTGAGAAGTGGACCCCATGGGTCTGCTTCTAGGAGGATGCTGGGCTCCAGAGCCTGCAGCTGACTGCTGTGGCGTTCTTTTCCCCTGGGGTCTGTGCAGGCAGAAGGGAGACAGATGGAGACTCTTGCCGCTTCAGGAGCACCACAGGCTGCCAGGAAGACAGGCGCAGATGCCCTGGATCAGGTGAGGCAGTAGAAAGTGACTAAGTCATCCAGTAGGATAGGACTCTTCTCTGTACTCTGCTTACTCTATCGAAGGATAAAGTTTAGTGGAGAATGTCTGCCAGCATCCAATTGGAAGAAGTCTTGCCTGGATCCACCCTCTGGTGACACATCTCACACCTGTCACTTCCTGCTCAGCTCTGCCTTGTTCTTCTGGCTTGCACAGGGGTGAGACCATTTATCCTTTTATGAACGCTGTGTCCCCATGCTGAGCACTGGGCTGTGCACACAGTGAATCTAGGTTGAGCTAGTGACTGCGTGTATTCCACCGAGTTGTCATTGTTTTTCTAAGATCTGCCAATATCAACTTGGGTCCCTTCCCCATTTATTTCCACCTCTCTCTCCCCACTGTACTGAGCCAAATGCATGGATCCATCTTCTCTGTGCTGCCTCTCAACTGGTTCCCTGGCCTCTACCTGGCCTGTCTGCCTTAAACCTAGGTCAGCCTGTGGCCCCCTGAAAACTTCTGAAGTTCACCTCCTGCCCTTTGTCAATTGCCCTTGAAGAAACTCTCAGTGACTCCCTAGTTTGTAGGGAAGGCGGTTCTTGCCTCCCTATTCCCTTCTCAGTGCCCTGTATTCCATCCTGTCCTTGGGCACCCTTTGCTTCTGTGCACCTCATCCCTTCTTCTGTCTGGCAAGTGTCTACTTCTCGTCTGCATCTGCAAATCCTACTTCCTCATATTATGATGTCATTTGAACCTCAAAAGATCTCTGAGTCAGTGCTCCTTAACATACTGACCTAAAAGATGTACTGAGCTCTGAGAAGTGCTGGAACGCTGGGTCCTGAGCCAGCGTTTCTTCAATTTGTTTGATGACAAAGCTTGTACCTCTTCAGGTCTATTATCATATTACAGACTATTCTGGAAATACTCCACAGAGAATTAGCAGTAAAGTAACCTTTAGTGACTTTTATTGACAAAGACATTGAGGCCCAGGGATAAGAGAGCCTTTTACTCTAGTTTTCTCTTTGTTGGTCTAGGCTGACTTACAGGTGTCATCCAGCAAGGACTTTGGGACTTTCATATGGATTTTCAGAATCCTGGACACCCTGGCTCACAGATAGTAACTCACTGCTCTTTCCTAATATCTGAACTTTACCCCACTTTTCTTTTCTGAAAGTGATTCTTTCCCAGTATTCTCAGTATTTCCAGCCACATAGTTCACAAGTAAGTAACAGAAGACTCCAATTACATTTTTTTCAGAGGCCTCATCAAATAATGAAAATACATCACATAAGTGTTATACAGCTGATTCATGTTGAAATCATAATTGTGAAGTGGAGTCTGTGGTGGCCAGACTGTAAGGATGTATTTATTACTAAACAAGGACTGAGTAGAGGGCGCCATGGCCAGTACACATAAATTTTGGTTTTAATCTTGGCTTTGATGGTTTTTGAAGAATGCAAATTAATGATTTCATGTAACTATGTATAAAATAAATATTTTATAATTAAAAAATAAAATAAAATAGTAAAAAAGTTCAAAAATTTCTCACATATTCATTTACCTATCTTTTATTTATTTCTTTTATAAAAGAAACTTTTTTATTTTAAAGAGAATAAAGCAAAGCAAAGCAAAACAAAACAAAACAGAACAAAGCAGATCAGAGAAAAACAATGCAAATAGCACAGGATTTCAGAACAAGACAACAGGAAATCAGCAGTGGCTACCATAATGTCTCTTGCTTTCTTTGAAATAGTTGTCCATAGCTTCACATACAAGAAGTTAACAAAAAGTATAAAAGCAATTAAAACAAAAGAATGGGAGTCTTATGGGCCTTCAAAACCAGACAATAGGAAATCAACAATGGTTACCATCATGTCTCTTATTTTCTTCAAAATAGCTGTCCATTCCTTCATATATATTGAAATCAAATAATTTCAATATATATGAAATAATTGAAAACCAAATAATTGAAAACCGAGTAAAACCAATCAAAACCAAGAATAAAAGCATTATTGGACTTCAAAACAAAATGATAAGAAATCAGCAATGGCTACCATGATGTCTCGTTTTCCTCAATGGAGTGGTTCATACCATCACGTATAATAAAATCAATTCTTGTAAACTTATTAGATGAAGTTCTAGGTATATATGAGTCTATACACGTACATCCATCCTTTCTATATTAGAAGGATAAACTAAACAAAACAAAACAGTACCATGTTGTCAGCGAGATGCCTCTTGATGTCACCTTATCATCTGAAGTTGTGCACAGGTGTTGGGCGCTCCGCTCGGCAAAGGCAGTGCCATGAGTTGTCCTTACTTCAGATACTGACCCACGTCCCCAGCCACCCACACTTCTGAAGGTCAGACTACAGATCAGGGGTTCCATCTGCTCTCCGCAAGCTTAGTCATTTGCTAGAACAGCTCACATGCTCAGGAGGATGCTTTACTTACATTTTCTGATTTGTCACAAAGGACACAGCTCAGAAACTCTTAAGTGGGGCAGACACACAGGGAAAGTGTGGGAGGCTGGTCCAGTACTTTTGTGCCTCTTTGGTGCATGTGTGTCACCTTCTTGGATCCTGCTGTGCTCACCAACCTGCAAACACACTTAAACATGTTGTCCGAAACTCTGCACAGAACTGAATTTCCAGTTCTCCACAATGCTTTCCCATATCTTTGTGAATGGGGCTAGAAGTTTTCCTCCTTGGGTCACTTAGTCTTCTGGTGATCAAATCCATCTGGACACTATCTGTCTGAGGTTCCACCGCAAAGCACCTCATCAGCATAAAGTCAGGTGAGATCAACAGGAACTAGTAGCAAAAGACGTCCCCATCATTAGGGAAACACAAAAAGTTTTGTTCTAGGAGCCAGGGACAAGGATCCAAGATATTTGTTATTATACTTCAGTCAGTAAACAAATATACAAATAAACAAGCAAATAACATTATGACCAGCAGGGATAGCAAAACAGTATACCAATAAAATATGTAGCATTACCATAATATATTATCTAAAATAGCTAATTTTCAGTAAAAAACTATGAGCCCTGCAAAAAAACAGGAAAATGTAACGGATACACAGGATAAACAAACATCAGGCAGTAGCCACTGCCTTTGAGAGGGGCCAGATATTGGGCTTCATCGAGTTATTATACATATAGTCAGAGAACCTAGGGAAACAATGGTTGAGGATTTAAAGGAAGATATGAAGATAATGTCTCATCCAATATAGAACATCAGTAAAGATGTAAAAATTATCAGTATCAGTTATTAAATGTAAGTTCTGGAGTTGAAAAGTGCCATAACCAAAATGAAAAATATGCCAGAGGGATAGAACAGTAGATATGGTTTCAGAAGAAGGAAAGGTGCAGACCTGAAGATAAAGTGACAGAAATGAGGCAATCTGAAGAACAGAGAGAAAAAAGAACAGACAATTTAATAGCATCTCAGAGATATGTAAGTGATCATTAAGTGCACCAACATACACGTAGAGGAAGTCTCCCAAAGACAGGAGCAAGAGAAACAGACAAAATTATTCAAAAAAGTAATGGAAACTCCTAACATTTGTTCAAGAGAACATTAATCTACATATCCAGGAAGCTCAACATAAGTAGGATTAAGCAAAGGTATATTATAGTCAGTGTTGAAAGACAAAGAAATACACTAAAAACAGCAGGAACACACACACACACACACACAAACACACGTGCATGCACACGCACACACATATGCACCATCAACTAACTTTCCATCAGAATGAGGAGAGGCAGAAGAATAGCAGAATTGAAATATCAAAAAAAAAAAAGAAAAGCGTCTGTCAACCAAGACTCACATACTCAGAAAAAAACGATCTTTCAGAAATTAAAGTGTAATAAGCAGGCAAGCAAAAACTGGGGAAATGTTTGCTAGAAACACAGCTAAAACAATGGAGCTGAGGGAGTCACTCCTTTCCACCCATTTAATTCTAAACAGCACTCTACAGTTATTCCTACTTCCACTGTTCTAAAAAGATAACAAAAGCTTAGATATTCTAGGCAAGAGTACGTGTGTGTTGGATTTCCTAACTTGACCTTTGCTTACCTTTACCTACCTCCTACCTCAATGCAGGTTCATAAACATGCACTACATGACATAAATACAATTAGGATTAGAGTGACTTCTGGGATAAGCATGCATGTTAGAAGCCCTTAAGATGACTCAGCACCTTGTTAATCATTCCTTTCAATCATACCTAGAGATTCAGTGGGAGGCACCTGAAATGGAGAGGGTAGGTCTTTAAAGTGGGAAATCCTGCTGTATCTGTCCTTTTTGGTTGCTGTTGCTACATTTATGTGATTTGACCTGTGGGTACAGCTTTTCTGTCTCCCTATCATATTTCTCTGTCTGTGCCCTGTCTTATGCTGGCATGGATTTGCCCTGAGCACAACTTCCTATGATCCTTAGTAAAAACAGCCACTTACTACTTGGTACTTGGTGTACACTTCACAATTCTTTCTTTGTAGGTACATAAAACATGGATCACTATTGGCCCATTCCACTGCAACACTAGCATTCTTGGCTTACAAAATTAAGCACTGGAACCAGCGATTTCAGGCAATAATTTGTACCCACAGGAGAAAACAAATAACATCAGTGAAGATAATTATGGATGTAATTACAAAAAGAGTGTCATTACAGATTCCTTCTTCTGAGTGATTGAAAAGCATTTGCATAAAATAATTTATATATAATTGTATTGTGTTTGTAATATACTTGTTAGTAATAGCACAGAGGAGGTAAGTAGGGGGCAAGCTAGATTGGTATAAGAACTTAGCAAATGATTGAATCACTGGGTCCCTGTTAAATAATATGGAGGCTAGTGTGGCCTTGTCTTCTGCCCAATATTATGGCCATCATCATTGGGGAACCTCCCTCCAGCCAAGCCCTTCTGCCATCTCATTTCTGTGTTTAAGTCTGCCAGACATAGACTGGAACTTCTGAACCTGAGCCCAAATAAACTGTTCCTCTTTGAAGTTGTAAGTTTGGGGTAATTTGGGGTGTCCCAGTGCTGAAAAGGCGACTATGACAGTGCTGCTAGGTGATTTCATCATTGTGCACCCATCCTAGAGAACTGGGCATTCAGCTGGGTTCTTAGAAGCTTCTCTGTATCTGCTCTCAGGACTCCTCACTGCCTTCAATTTCTCTGCCTTACTCTTTAACCTCCTTTTCACTTGCTCCTGCCCATAGGACTGGAGCTATGGTAGAACGGGCCATATCTGGCTAATGTGGAGAAGCATCACGGATTCTCCAGTTTTGTAGCCTTTATCACTTTTAGTTTTGTTTCCAGCTCAATTACTTGACGTAGCCTCCCACTGACAGTATTAGCCGTGGGTTTTGTGGACTCAGGGGTCACGATGACCAAAATAGCAGGAGATTAAACCAAGTGCGAGAGGAAACACTATGATTATGAGAGGCTATAAACATCAGATTTGTGAGGCTCCTGCCAGCACCACACACAGACTGTTTTACAGGAATTTATGTTTAATTGAACACAAGGAGTGCACTCTAAAATAATGCTAAGAGTGTGGTAAATACATATCCCAGCAAACAGTTATCTATTGTTGTTATCAAATATTATGCATTGTGCATAAATGCCTGAGCTACTTTTATTGACCGACAGTGTGCTGGGCTTGTTTGCACCAACATCACACAAACATTAATGTGCTGCACCACAGTGTCACAACTGCTATCCATCACTAGGTAATAGCACACTTACAGCTCCATGATGGTCTTGTGGGGACCAGTGTCCTACCTAAGGACTAGCGTTGTTGGAAACACCATTATTCAGTGCATGAATCCTTTTAGCAGCTGGAACTTGCATAAGCTGCCAGCTTTAAGGAATGTCAGTTTCTGAATGTATCAGATGCAGTTAGTGGAAGGATAGCTGACCTAGCTTCTCTGTCCTATGCATTCTTCTGAAGTATCCTTTGTAAAAGAATTAAAAATTTTATTAGCCCATGTTTGTGGTATACAATGGTCACATTCACCACGTGAGGGATTGGTACATGTGCATAACACATCTTCATTCTTTTTACTCCCCTGCGCAATTTCTTGGTCTCCTGCCTATTGCAAAAGACTTGTTTCTGTTTCCTATGATCTGTTTTATACTTCGCTCCTCGCAGTTTGGGTTTCTCATGTAAGAGAATCATGCAGGGTTTCAGCTTGTGTCTGCTGTACCTTGCTTATTTGAAGCATCCCTGAATGGGGTGGTGCAGGGACAGAGCTGGTGGCTTTGTAAGGAATGCACCCAAAGCTGTCTTCTCAGCCAAGCTCCAGAGCACCCTGATGCCCAAAGCCCATCCCCGCCCCCAGTTCCATTTGCAGGATCCCCTAAGGCAGAAGCAATGGGCCAAGACCTCCATTACCGAGTTCTTACTCCCACTTGCTGCAGTCTTTTTGTGGTTTGTTTTCATGAGCTCTGTTATCTTGCAGACTGTGTTTGGCGATAGGGAGTCTCCTGGGTCTTCCCTTTTTATCCAGGCTCAGGATAAAGTTGCTCTCAGATGAGTTACTTCATGCATTTGACCAGCATCTACTTCTAGGTAGAGCAGCAACTGTTCATCCCTGCTACTCATCAAGTCATATTTTATTTTTTTAAAATGTTGGCTATAGCATATTGCACCTTTATCAGTTATGCTTCTCATCTCACTGGCACATTGGAGGAAGCAGAAAGGCTGCGAAGTCTATGAAAGTGCACGCTTGCACCAGAAGTATATCAATAAAAATGTACTAGCATGACCTATTTCTTTCTTTGGAGGCCGTGAAAATTGGAACAGCTCCCCACACCTTCCTTCTACTTTAGTTTGGTTCTCAAATGTCTCTATTAGCACGGATTGTTTTATAATTAGGAAAACAGCAGCTGCTGATAATGCGAAAAATCTTCAGCAAGCCAGTTGTGCTCGCGTTTAAAAGCTGCTGGGTACGGCGACAAGCAAGGGGCACCCTGGCAGCGCTTTGCCTTCGGATCATAAACAAACAAGAAAAAGTTTTTACTTTTTCTCTAGGAAGCATGTAAGACAGCTAGGCTTGTGTCTTGAATCTTCCTCTCCTTGGCTTTGCAAGGAAGGCCTCAGAGGCCTACGGCAGCCTCCTGAGCAGTCTGTCTCAGGTTGCTCTGACGCCTATTGGCCAAAGATCCGGGACTCTACCAACGCCCCCTCCCGGCCGGTCGTCACGGCAACGGGGAACGCTAACGACAGTCCCAGGAAAGAGGCTCTGAGGACTGCAGGGGAGGATGGCGCAGAACCTGTATGGCCCAGGAGTCCGGATGGGAAACTGGAACGAAGACGCCTACCTGGAGGAGGTCGTGAGTGTGTCGGGTGCTGCAGGTGTCCCCAGACCCTGGTCCTGGCCTGAGGCCCCACTTCTTTCCCCACATCCACCCCGCTTGAGCCCTGCAAACTCCTGGCCCAGAGCGCTGCCCAGCAGCCGCCTTCCTGCTCTGGGCTTCATCCCAGCGGTTGAAGACTCTCCAGGCCTATCCTCTCCCCCACTTCCCCTGCCCCACCTTGGGCTGCAGCCCATTAGGGTCCCAAGGCTGTGAGCCAGTCAAGGCAGCTGTATGCTGCTGTCCACTTTGTCCTGGCCCAGACAGGTGCCTTCACTGATCCTGCCAGGGTTGCGTGTGCACAACCTTGGTGGGGATGGGGGTGGGGACGGTCAGGGTGGACCTCAGTATCAGGCATCGCACTCTCAGGGCCTGGGTACTGCACACACTCGGGGCCTCAGTACCCATCATCATACCCTGAGTAGTGCAGATGATCATAAACATAATTGGGGCCTCACAGGGGAGAGGTGGCTGCCACCTGGCACCACAGGGTTGTCCCTAGTTGGGATAATGATAGGGGATATTGCTTTTTCTTCCTTGTGCCTTTCCCAGTTTTCTAAAGATTCTGCAACGATAGAAGCATTAAAATAGCTCTAAAGAAAAGCTCCAACATTCCCTCTATGCACACATTTCCCTTCTGTTTTCAAGTTTTGCTTTTTCAATTCAGGAAGCCGCTGACCCTATAGCTACTAGTACCTTCCCTACTGGGACTGTTGCTGTCTTTGGATTTCATTCTTCTTCTCTAACCAGGAACGGATGAAGGACTTCTTAGAGAAGAGAGAGCAGGGGAAACTTCTTATTCAGAGAAACAGAAGACTGAAAATGCATCTTTTGAGGCCGGTGATTTCCAAAATTCTATTATGTATGAACATATGTGAAGCAGAAAAAAAATCCTACTAAATGAGTTACCATTTGGAAAATGGCAACGTTTTTGGAAAAGCTTTTAAAAGTTTTTTGAAGTCTGCGAGCCACAATGTTTCAAATCTTTTAAGATTTAAGAACATAAAGACATCTGCTTTTAATGGTGTTTACTCATATTTTCCAAGTAAGGAAATCAATGAACTAGCACATTAATACTCTTAGTGGGTGCTCACGACATTTTCAATGAGTGCCTAGTAAATTAGTGATGGAGTCAATCTGCATGATTTTCACCAGCTTCATTAGGTATCACTTGAGGTTGTTGGGAGTTTGACCTTGGCAAAATGGAAGGGAAAGGAAGAAAGCTGAAGATTTGGGGGAACCTGTGGCAAACCTTCCACCCATGGTGCTAGTCTGAGAAGAAGAGCTGGTAATGGGGATGGGGTCGTCTTTGGTGAAGGGATTACATAGTTTATTCGAAAAATCCCTATTAAAATTGCAGATGCAGCTTTCCATATCTGAAGATGGATGTGTTCACTATGGTGACCAAGTGATGCTGGTGAATCCCGACCACCCTGAGGGGGAAGAAGCCGGGGTGTTTCTGGGCGGGGACCTGAGTTTGTGCATGACTCCGGATGAAATGCAAGCCTACCTGAGTGACAAGCTGGAGTTGCCCTGTGGCTTGAGCGCAGCTCAAACCATGGTCCCGGTTGGCAGAAACACATTTGTCATTCTAAGGTAGAGATGCTTTGACTTCTGGCTTCTTGTCATTGTCTCTGTGGGACTTGTGGGCTAAGGATGCCCTGGGGTTGAGAGGAGGTGAGGCAAGGTCCTGTGATCTCAGCTTGCTTGCTCAGCTTGAGAATTGTCATGGATCGGACTTCACTCTGCTTTACCTCAGACAGCAGGCAAGTTGCGTTCAATTCAAAATGTTTGCTTCATAATGATCTGATCTGTGGAATTGAATTCACAAGCTCTTGTGAGCTAAGTGGGTTTTCCTAATGATGTCTCAGGCCCTCTGCGAGCTCTGTGAGCCATTGTTCTTAAGGTTGCTACACTATCTTTACAACATAAAAGATAGAATTTTCTACTAGGTGGCACTGGATGGGATTTGCTTTTGAAAAATGAATTGACCACTAAAATGTACTTAGAAGATTTTGATAATGAACAGTTACTAATTAAAAGCAACTGCTTTTACTTCATTAACTAATTTATGATATGATGTTTGTATGAAAAGAACATAGCTGGTCCTTTAAGCCCTTGATTTAGACTTCCCTTGAGTACACATAGTTTATGTTAAAACAATTAAATATTGAGGACAATTTCTGTTTCTTGGATACTTAGGCAGGAAGAGCGTAGCAAAGTCTACACACATGTTGCCTTGATTCTCTCTGAGGATGCTAGTGCATGTGAGCAGAAATTCTTGGTGTGCACGGGCATGTTCACTTAACCCATACCAGCCAAAAACTCCCCAAGGGTGAGTGCTCTGGGTCTTGGGCAGGACAGGGAAAAGCCAGCCAGCTTTTAAGCTAGATTTTAAGGCCAAGAGAACCTTTTAGTTTTTAAATTCAAGTGTGGTAGGTGAATAAAGCTTATCAAAACAATGGATTATAAACACAAAGTTAGAGCTGTAGAATGATTCTATCTCTGTGGTTTCATTGGACCTATTATCCACCCACAGTGTAGGCAGAGATGCCACCGGCGAAGTCCTTAGGTATGGGCAGGACTTTTACCTTGGGATAACAGCAGGATTTGATAACAAGATGGTAAGTCGTCACTTTGTATGTCTGCTGTGGAGTATGTGTGAGGTTCCAGTTTTGCATGTAAACGCTTCAAACCTCCCTGCGCAAGGCCAAATTAGGAATCCCATGTTTAATATAGGGTTTTTTCTTTTTTTTTTTTTAGTATTAATAGCTGAGTCACAGAATCTGAATAGGTTTAAAAGTATTTATACATATTCTTTCTGTAATGGATTGTATCAATTTGTATTTCCAGCAATGATAAATAAGAACGATGTGATTTATATTAAATATCATGTTGAAAATCTTTGCTAAGCTGAAAAGAGAAAAAAGCTGTATAAATATCACAGCACTCGTGAATTTTCCTGTTTTCTGTTACTTCTCTTTCCCTCTTCTCCTCCCTCCCTCCTTTCTTCTCCTTTTTTCCCCTTTCTTCTTAAATTTTGTCATATTTGTTGCCAGTATTTCCTCCTCTGGGCTTTGATTTTTATATTATAGTTGTTCCAATATTATATTTTTAAGTAAAATCTATCAATATTTTCCTTTGAAAATTTTTCATTCTTTTTAAGGTTTAGTTTGCGTTAGCAATCTGACGAAAAGAAAATATTGTATTCTCTTCTACATGTTAACTATTTACATAATGTTTAAATTTATTTTTTAATCCACTTAGGATTTATTTTGATAAAGTTTTATGTGACTATCTGCATTTTCCCAAATGACCAGTCAGATCTCTTGAGTAATTGGTCCTTTCTCCGCTGGCACACATGCTTCCCTTTGCATATATTAACTTACCATGCACACAATGTGCTATTTCTGTGCTATTTGGATCCAATGAACCATAGTTGTCTATTTTCATTCTAGGAATATAGTGTCTTAATTATTATAGCTGTATAATATACTTCAACAACTCATAGTTGTCTTTTATTACATTTCTTTGTCTAAACTATGTTAGGAATTAATCTTGCAATTAAATGGAATAATTATTTTTTGAGGTCCTTTATCCTTCCTTGTAAAGCAAAGAAATTACTTTGTATTTTGATTGGCATTGGCAAAGTAAGTACATATTTAGTAGGTTAATAATTTTTATTTTTCCCAGTTGCAACGCCATCTGTTCTCTTAGTAAAATCTTTTCTCTCAGTAAGAATTTGTGGTATTCCTCCCATCTCATTAAGGTTATTCCTTGATGTCTTGTGTTTTTGGCCACCACTGTAGAGAAGCCTTTTTGGTAGTATAAATATAGAACATTGGATTGAATGAAGAATAATTTTTCTTATAAAATATAAGGAAACAGTTTTCATATCACCTTTGATGAAATCACTGTTGTTCATTCCAGTAGTTTTTCATCTGATCCTTTTGTATTTTCTAGGCAGTCATTTCATCTTCAAATGGTGACTTTCTGTCTTGTCCAACTCTTGTGCCTTTAATTTTTGCTTCTCGCCTTTGAGTTAGCAAGCACTTTTGGAGCATTCGTGAAAAAATCTGGTAGTACTACCTTCTAGCTCAGTTCTCATTTTATATTGAGTCTTTGCTGAGTCTTTGCTGTCTCTCCCCAGGCCTCTTGCCTGCCTCCTCCCTCCCATGTAGGCCCCTGCTTTGGCCCTGTTAGTCTCCCCGACTGCAGACCGTATTAGGCAGGAGATGTCAGAGTGCTCTTTAAAAACACAGGCCTGGTTGCTTCTGCTCTCCCTAAGAAGCCACTTGTGGTTCCCCATTGCCCAGTGCCATTCTGGGTGCCCACCATGATGTGTAAGTCCTTCTGTAAGATGTCCTTATGCTCTGTCCATGCCACAGCCCTCCCTGGTACCCTGTACCCCTGCCTTCTCACCGCATCACCACTCTGCTGTTGTGCCCTTCCCTCAGGGCTTTCCAGTGTGTTAGCATCAAGTTATGCCAATCAAATGTCTGAGATAATCAATTTACGCAAAGGAGAGGTGGGTTTTGGCTTGTTTTTGGCTCCACAGTCTTGGGGACTGATGTTGGCCCCCACCTTGGGCCTATGGTAAGGCAGCTCAGCACGGAAGGAGTTTGTGTGGAGCAAAGCCAGGGAGCAGAGAGAATCAGGAAGTGGCTGGGGCCCTACTATGCCCTCTCAGGTCACACAGAGACCTGACGACTTTCCGCCAGGCCTCTGCCACATCCCAGCAGTGCTGCTGTGGAAACCTCAGCATCCGTGTGGCAGCTGGTGTTGTCCAGTTTGCACCATCGTTGTCCTGCCAGGGATTGCAGCTTGCTTTGCCTTCCCAGGGGTGTGCCACACCACTGTGCCAGTAGAGAGTAGAGACTAGAAATCTGTTACTCATGACAGAAGCTGCTGTCACATTTAGGGCAAAGCAAACTGGGAAAGAGCAGCAAGGGGCAAGCTTGGGGGTTTTGGTGGGGGTGAGGGAGCCTTCCTGCAACTCCCAGCGGAGCCCCATTCAGTCTCCTTGGAGGAGTGCGATGCAGGATACTGGGGCGAAGGGCACTTTCAGTCCATGGGTCAAGTTTCCTGCTACATTATTCACAATAAATGAAATAGTGACTGTGCCCTTGGCCCCCAAAGGAAGAGGAGGGAGGAGGTGGCGGGGAGTGGGAAGAGAGGGACGCTGAGTCTAGTGTCCAGAAGCAGGGGCAGCAGTGTGAGGTGTGTGTGTGTGTGTGTGTGTGTGTGTGTGTGTGTGATGCCTCCCCATCCCAAACTGGCATTTGTAGGGAAAAACCACCATTTGTCATGATATCCCTAAGAGCAGGCACCTCCCAGCCCACTGGCTGCTGTTACCTCAACTTTGAGAATCACTGTGACCCACCTGCCTGCTTGTGTCCTTTCCAGCTGTATTTATCCAGTGACCACAGGACCCTCTTGAGGTCAGCCAAGAAGTCCTGGCTCCAGGAGGTGCACCTGACAGATGAGGTCTCACACCTGGCCAGATGGCAGGCCACCTTCCTTGACCCCCAGCTGCGCCTGGAGCACGAGGGGGTCCCTGTCCGGGTGAGCGCATTGTGCCTGGGACAAGACACAGGGTCCACACTACGGGAATGGACGCCCCTCACCCTGTGTGGACAGCAGAGGCTTCCTACGGCTCACACCGTGACCCCACTCTTCTTTCTTTGACGTATGACACACCAGGGATGCAGTAGTCCGTGCCGTGCACCTCCGCTTGGTGTCCCCACCCTGGCCATGGGGCATGGCTTCTCAGGACGCCAGGCCCCATCCTTAACAGGCCTGCCGTGTGACCGTAAGACAGTGCCACTGTGACTGTGTGGCCTCTGAGCTGTCTTCTTTGGGTCAGGGTTGGGTTGCTCTTTCTCTCTGCTACAGTGTTTAACTCCAACCAGTCAGGATTTTAAAGTTATGTTTGTTTTATCTGATTATGAACAAAAATGCATGTTTGCTTATAAAGTAAAAAATCACACACAAAGTGAGAATTATCAATAACGGTTGCACTTTCCAGAGGCAGCTGCTGCTGTTCACTGTTTCTTTCTCTATACTCGTGAACATGTGTGGATTTTGGAGGTTTTTTACAGAGCAAGATATCACGAATGTGTATGTTTCAACTTACACTCTTGACCATGCCACATTGTCCAAGATCTCCATTATGACTTTGAATTACCACTCTATCGTGCAGATGTCTATCACAATGTGCTTAATCAGGTTTATTATGAGTTGGCTTCCAAGTTATTCCATATATATTAAATTGAAATTAATATAGTATATTTCCGTATGTTTTACTTATAGGAAGTTGGAGGTCTTAGTTCAGAAAGCTAATGGTGCACTTTTTTTTTCTAAACCTGTCAAGGCAAATGAAAAGATTCTCATCTATCACTGTCACACAAATCGAGGCCTGGCAGTCCACCGGCAGCTTTCCTTAAGGTAACGATCCCGAAGCGTACGGCCAATGCCAGGGCTGGGGCTGTGCTGTGACTGCCCGTTTAACAATGGTTCAGGCTGGCACCATGCTGCTCAGACTTAGGACTTTTGTTTTTACTACAGTCCTGTGCCTCTTGTTTATAGCCTCAGTGTCTTTTTTTGTACAGTGCCCCTTGTTTATACAGCACCGTGATTTTTGCTGACTGTACTGTACAGTGCGATGCTGTACTTTTATGCTCCATTATATATATGACGATGCTGTGGGTAAGAGCACTGTAAAAACAGAAGCAGTCCTCAAGCTGGAGTTTCCTTTGACCAGTTTTTTGTTCTGCATATTTAATGTGCAATCTGTACAATTTTGCCTTTAGTGACCACTTCATTTAATGACCTAGTCTCAGGATTGAAGCTGGGCCGTTAAACAAGGAGTCTGTTCAAACACAGATGTTCAGTTGAAAGATGTGAGAAAATAGTATCTTCTGGTTCTAACCCTCTGCACCTAACCCTAGCTACACCCAGGGAAGCATTCCTACAAATATGCCTTGTGTTAGAGACCCTAGTCCTACAGCACAACCTGCTGCAGAGGGTGCTTTGAGATGGAAGGAAAGGTGTGGGCTGTTGTGACTCGGTTTCTCGACTCTTTCCTGCTGCAGGACCTATTTTGGGAAGGAAGCTGAGGTTGCTGCTCACACACATCTGGATTCACACAGAGCTGAGAAGCCAAAGAACCACTGGATGTTGGTCACTGGGAACCCCAAGGATGCCTCATCCACCATACCTGGCCTGCAGAGACAGCCCGTGGAGGACACTGGAACCGGGGCCGACACTGGAGCTGGCTGTGACGTGCCAGGCACACGCGTGATGTCCTGAGCTCAGCTCTGTCAGATGCAGCTTTAAAGGACATTGCTAGTTTCCATCATGCCCGACTGTTCTAAGTGGAGAGCTCTCTGAACGTGACATTTACATTAAAACAAAGGCTGGATTAAGATCAGTGAATTCATGGTGGGGGTCACAGGAACACAGCTCTGGGGAACCAATAGCCTTGGAAATGGTAAATAGGGGCTCTTTGGTGATAACCAAATTCTGAAGAACTCAACAGCCCCTGCTTGAAGTCTGACCCACAGCAGGTCTGACCAGGACAGTTACTTCCCAGAGCTGTCCATAAGAAAGCTTTCCCCTCCACGGTACGGTGGTGGGTAGCTGTGGGCTGAGGCCTCGCCTTGGAATTAAAACTTCTCTCTCTGGAAAACATCTTATTTTTGTTTCCACCTCTGGCTTAGTTTCTCTACTTTAGGGGTAACCTCTAATTTAGTAAGGAGTTTCAGACTGCAGAGGACCTTCATCTCTAGCTTCATGCTTGGCACATTCACTGTGTCACCGCATGATTGGAAAGCTCCCTGCACAGTGCACGTGGACCACTCTATTTCTCGGTGCCTCTGACTCGTGAAGTGTTGTAATAAGGTGGTAGGTTGGGTCACTAGCAAACAAACAGAGGCAGGAAGGAGGGCATGGTGGTGCTCCTGTGGTTACACACGTGCAGCTTGGCCACTGGGCACGGTGACTCCTTTTAGAGATGCAGACAGTGCGGTGAGTTGCTGCAGGGCTTGGGGGCGGAGGTCGCATTAGTGGCTAGACTGATTCATGGCTCAGTGTGATATGATGTGCTAGCTTCAGCCTGGGGAATTTCAGCAACTTCTGAGGCTGGGGCCCAGGGCAGGAATTCTGGCTTCATGTCTGTGTGCAGACTGCGGCCAGCCTGTGTCTTCAGAGGGCTCCATATGCAGCCTTGGGGACCCCCATGCATTAAGGGTGTTGGAGAAGCAGCAGTTTCTTGGGTGTGGTGGGAGGGCTTTTGCCAGTGGATCTTAACCCACTGCACCTTTGGGCCACCTGAAGAATGAGAACCCTGGTGCCCAGGCTGTTCAGATACACATCTCTGGGGTGGAGGTTTTACAAAGAATACAGACCTTTGGCCTTGGACTTACCTCTAGAGATACTTGGTAATTTATGTGGAGTGGAGCCCAGGGATCAGTATTTTTAAAATCTTGCTAATTTGATGTACAGCCTGGGATGCATACCTTCACTGGGAACAGCGCGAGACTTGCTGGTTGTCCCTGTTAGGCAAGACCAGGCCGGAGCCGGCAAGGCTGGGTGCCACGGCACGCCAGGGAAGACGTTCTTCACCAGCAGGAGCGCTCTGCCAGACCCGAGTCACCTCTGCTGGGAGCTGCGCCTGCCATGGAGGAGGCTGTCCAATCACGGGCACCACAGGCCTCCCATGATCAAGTGTCCCATAGTTTCTGGACTGCAGAACAGAGGGCGAATTAGCGCCACCACCTGGAATCAGTGCCACTGACTGTTGGCACACTTGTCCTCAAGGGCAAGAGCCTGGTGACTGCCAACCGACTGACAGCAAAAGCAAAGCACATTACTTTAAGGTGTACACACCGAATTCATAGAAGTTAAAACCCGGGAGAAAACCTGAGCCTCTCAGGAGAGAGGAAGCGCAGCCTGGGGAGGAGCCTGTCACAGGGCTCACGGAGAAATCTGCACATTAGCGACACAGCCTGGGGTCTGTGGGCGCCTCACAGGGAGTAAAGGGCGTTCACTATCCAGCTCGTTGACTCTCTACTCTCTGGGGTTATGTGGGGCCTTTTTCATTGCTCCCCCAACCCCGTTCCTTGAGAAATATCTGCTAAGGGGATGAACAGATCAACAAGTGAGTGACTTCATACCTTTTATACAGAAGGCGGCTCCATGAAGTGAAGGAGCTGCTTGGGGCCACACAGCTCAAGGTCACACAGCTCAGAGTAGCAGAACTAGTGGGCCAAGCCCTCCAAGACCAAGGGCTCCTGGCCTCAGCACCCTTGGTCTGTGGCCTGTTCTTTGCTGTGTGCACTGCCCTGGGCAGTAGAAGATGCTGGCATCAGCCTGGCCTCTACCCCCTAAACACTTCTACTGGTGCCAACCACAGCTGCCTATAGACATTGCTGGATGTCGCCTCGGAGGACCCCAATCCTAGACCTTCTTATAGAGCTTTATTTGCTACTCACAGAGGATGCCACGAAGAGCCCTCCTTGCCTCCATCTGTTCCTCCCTCCCTTTGTTCCTCCTTCTCACTCTTCCTCTCTCCTTCTCTTTTTCTATGGAGATTAGAACACACACTCTCTCAGATGGCTTCATGCTTTTGGCAAGTGAACAGGCTTTGATGGGAACCTAGAGCTCTTGCAGCTTCTGGGAGAGGTTTCTGTGTAGACATCTGTCCAGAGACCAAACAAACACGGTCCCTCAAACAGCCTCCAGGGTGGGATCCACTAAGATGTGGAGAGGTTAAGACTTCCATGCATGTCATTATTATTTAGAGGTTTCAGTCCATAGCCAGCTGGCTCCAAGGCAGGGAGGCATGGCAGCAGGGAACTGCGGTAGAGAAAGAGCTCATGGTATGGCAGCGAGGAACCAGCAAGCAGCAAGTGGCAGCAGAAGCAGTGAGCCTGGCTTTCCCTTTTATTGCATCCAAGCTATCAACTTTTTGGATGATGCTCCCCACACCGAAGATGGGGCTTCTCTTCAGTAAATCCATTCAACCACACCCAGAGTTCTGTCAGTTCCAACCAGTGGAGTAATTTGTACCACACACCCTGAATCCCCGTATCACATAGACTAGATCCAGCAAGCTCTGAAAATCCCTACTGACAAGAGCATGTGGCTTTGGGGGACATCTAGACATAAATCATAGCAACAGGCATGAGCAAAATTGTTAAATATCTTTGAATGTGCTGCAGAGTGAAGGCTCACAGCTTCCTCAAATGTGTGCACAGCCACTGATCATGGAGATGGTCCTAAGTGCTGCATGCAGTTGTGTGCCACACAGAAATGCCATCGAGTCACTGCTGCTATTGCGATGCCTGCGTAGCTTCGTCCTGAGTCACGGGCTGCAGGGTCCTCCTGGCTCTGAAGTTCACTTGAACTCCCTCGGTGAAAAGCAAGTCCAGTGTTTGCTATGGGTCAGTGCTCTTGCTGTGGGGAGTGGGGGTGGAGACAGAACCAGTAAGGAGCCTGCAGTTGGGGACAGTGTGACTGTGCTAGGGCCCCAGAGTGCCAGGATGACCTGGATGACCATCTCCAGAGGTCAGAAACAGCTGTGTCAGGACCCTCAGCAGGACAGGAGCAGGAGAGGACATGGGGGCAAGGGTTCCAGGCAAAGGAGGCTGTGTTCACAGAGACCACCTCCATGTCCCTAAAGTGTAGCACTTGGAGAGGGGCAGGGGACAGTTGGGAATGGGCTGTGAGCAGAGCTAACAATCACAGGTGAGCCTGTCACAGTATGTCCATCTTGGCTAGATGTTAGCCACTGAATGCAGGTTCCCGAAGGGCTGGGCCATGAAGCCTCGGACCCCTCCCGGGCTTCCCTGCTGCCCAGCTATGTCCAGAGCGTTTAGGTCTGGCCCAGACTTGCTGTGCCTGGGGTCCTGGTTGTTGACTGGTGTCCAGGGACATTCAGGAGAAAACTACAGTTTTGAACATCACTCTTCGTTGCGTGTATCGGGTTGTTGGATCTGAATTTTATCTCCAAGGTGATGTCAGGCTTTAGAAGATTTTGAGAAAGAGCAACACAGCTTTGCTGTAGCAAGATACTATGAGACAGGTTTGAGGCAGGTGCTGTCGGAAAGAAGGCTGGGGCTGAGGAGGGAGGGATGGGGAGGGGAGAGACAGGAGGTGGGCACCCTGGTGAGCGCTGCTGTGGATGCCAGGCCCCGGGGATGCTCTTTTCCTGTGGACCCAGCCGTGGTGGTGCTGTCATCTGCCAGGCTGGCTATTTCTACTCAAAGCTCAAGACAGTGCTTGGTAACTGGCAGCATACCCAGTCTCAGGACTGAGCTGAGTCTTAATGCTTGTCAGCAGTGCAGACATTTGGCTTCCCCTGGCCACTTACAGAGGAGCAGAGGAGTCCAGGTAGGGAAAGGGACCTGGCTTAGTCCTCAGACAGGCAGGGTCTGTCTGAGGCTGGGAGGAGGGTGGAAGCGGGGACGGAGCCCATTCTTTTCCAATTTGCCCCAGCACCCTGAAGAGAACTGGTGATTTGTGGTCTTCAATCCTGTTTGACTTGAGCTTGCAGTTCTCCATGGTGGCCACTAGATGTCAGTGTGAATGACATCAATAGGGCAAAGCGAAAGCGCTGGGCTGTTGAGCTTGATTTCCAAACATGGAGGAGCTTCCAGGTTTTAAAATGTACGTTTTAAGAGGGGGAAAAAAACCATAAAAGCACCATGGCCTGATATCAGCTCAATTTTTTTTCTTTGTAAAAGAAACACTGTCTGAGGCAGAGGCAGAAAAGCTGCTTTAATCAGCATTCTCAGGCTGTGCGCCAAGGCAGTTTAAGTTGGGACTCTGTAAGACGTGCTGTCTGGAGCCTGGGGGCCCTCGGGAAGCCGCCCTGACCCCAGGCGAGGAACCCTGGGTGATGGGCAGATTCTAGATCCCTCTCTGCTGCTTGCCAATCAGGACTGAGACCTTTGCCCCATCAAAGTGTCTCACCTTGGACAAGATTCCCTCTGTTGCACTTAGAAGATTCGGTAAAATAAGGCAGTGTGCTTTAGACAGGTGGAGGAAGGTAGTGGGTCCAAGCTCCCACCGCTCTGTGGGGACGCGGGTCACATTCTGCATGGGTGGCATCTCTTTGAGCCTTTGTTCACACCTGGGTTAAGAAATTGGCTGATTACCATCCCCACAGGTGTGGCGAGGACTAGGCGTCTTGCACAGGAAGTGCTCGGCACTCTGTCTTGTCCTCTGTACTCATAGTTTGAGTTGCTACGTGGTCTCTTGTGCTGGCCTCTGCTCACCTCACATGTCGCCTTCTAGTTCTAATTTTTCAATGTGTTTTTCCACCTGCACATCAACTGTGAATTTCTCTAGTACAGAGGTGCACGATGCATACATGGTCTCAGTCTCCTGATCCCCTGCTGAGCACAGTGCTCTGCTGGTACTATTAAGTTTCTCATTTTGCAGCTAAGTGGAATTTGGAGAGGTGAAGGGAGTTACTCGGCCTTGCCGCAAATCAGTGCTGCTTTGGTTCCTGCTCCTGAGTCTGAACAACCATGGTGCATTTGAGTCTCTGTCTACTGCATTGCCTGTAAGCTCCTCAAGGGCAGGAAAAGATAGTCGCAGTTTCATCTTCTGTGTCAGCACATGGTCACCCTAGCAGCTGGCATCAAGTAGTTGCCATGTGATGTGCTTTGGTGTGCTTAGCTATCGTAATCCTCACCTTTGACCTGTGAGTAGGTACCACTATGTTCAGACTTGTACTGGAGAGGAAACACTTGAAAGAGAGGTTAATGTCCCTAGGCTCTCTAGGCTGTCTGGTTTCGGGGAGCTCTTGAGGCCATCACAGTGTGCTGTGCCTCCTTGAGGGCATCGGTCCTTCCTGCGGGGTGGCTGGGCTGTGCCGAGTCAGTGGGGCCGGAAACGGAGCGATGCCGCAGAGTGTCATAGGAGCACCATGTGTGCGTGCAGGTGCCCGTGGAGCAGAGCCCAGTGAGAGAGAAGGGGTGGAGGTGGGAGGGAGGGTCAGGTATCACACTCCACTCTGGGATGGCAGGGAGCTGATGGAGCAGGGGTGAGGAGAAGGGCCAGAGAGTGTGGACCCCATATCCTCACCATGAATGCATAGTGGCACCACGGTCTGTTGTGAAAATATGGGTGAACCTCAAAGGCATTGTATTAAGTGAAATAAGCCAGACACTAAAAGACATGCTGCATGAGCTAACTTATACATGGGAATGAAAAAAGTGGAGAGAGTGGAGGGCTTCAGAGCAGAGACTGGGAGGGAGGAGAGAGGAGGTGATCAAAGGACATAGCTTCCATGTGTAAAGGGAACAGTTTCTGTTCTGGCCGTGGCATAGGCGATTCAGAAAAGACCAGCATAGCTTCTGCCTGAGGAAGATTTGTAAACTTGTGGTGGGTCTGTATTTTTGAGAAGCATCTTTGATTTGGGAAATCCATAAAGAAAGAAAAACCAGGGCTGGGGATTTAGCTCAGTGGCTTAAGCGCCTGCCTGGCAAGCGTAAGGTCGTGAGTTCGATCCCCGGTACCAAAAAAAAAAAAGAAAAAAAAAGAAAGAAAAACCAAGATTCCTGTAGTTATTCAACAGTTACTGGTAAGCCATAGCTTTCTGTTTCTTGCATGGCCCACAATAGGCTGTTCTTTTCCGCAATTCCTTATGTAAAGATTTTATAACCATCTGCTAAATGCAAACTCAGATAAGAGCACTGCAGTGTTTTCATTCATTAAAAAGCAAATTCAAAGATTCAGTTTTTCCTAGGAATTCTCCAACTCTGCCGAGCAGTGTATCACAAACTCCAAGTAATCTCATAGCCTGTTTTGCTAGTGGATCATCTCAGAACCTCCGGAGGAAGCACGGTGTAAATGCTGGTGGGTCAGGCTGCTGTGTTTATGTAATTCAAAACACTTGGCTGTGCGGCTGCGTTTAAAAGTATTGGAAAATAATGCTGGCAATATTTAGTCAATCATGCAATTCTTTCAGTTATGATGAAAAGACTGCAACTTTCTTCTTTTAAGACTTGAGTTTTCTGAAATTAATACAGTGAAAGCACAAAATCAACAAATTCTGGGTATCTTGGGGTACTTTGGGATAATCACTGCATGACGTCTCTGTTTATCAAATCCTTGTGTTGTGGACCTTGAAAACATACAATTTTTGTCAGTTAAATACTTTAAACTTTAAAAAAGCACACGAAAAAGCCTGCAACACTTCCTTGGTTCCCTTGGAGATTCAGTTTTCCCCGCAAGCCTACTGCCTGGACACCAGTGCCTGGGTAGGTCTCATACCAGTTCTCATGGCGAGAAGGCCTCTCGAGTCCTGTGCTGAACAACAGGGAGAGACGTCCAGCTAGGGCAGAAAGAACACAGGAGGACATCTGTCTGTTGCCCAAGAGGAGCCTTGGACCTTGTCATAGCCTGCCCTACCCTTGAAGCTTCTCCAGGCGACTCAGGCAGCCAGGCGACCTGACGCTGGGGTTGTGGGCTCCATCTGGGGAGCTAAGCAAAACAGGCTGACCCAGTCAGAGCTCCACCCTGAGTCCTGGCACTGGGCGTGCTGTGCTAGAGCCCACAGTGTGTGGAGTCACCCAGGAGCACCCCACCCAAGGACGGATGTGGTGCCCCTGCTGGTGTCCCCCACCACTGAGCAGGCTTCTCCTCCCCCTCCTGAACTGCCTTTGCACTGTGTTATTGTTGGCTGATGGAAATGGGCTTGAACATCTGCCAAACATCTGCTCATGTCTCCTGAATGTGCTCCTAAACAGACGGGCAGGAAGTGGCACCACCCTGGGGCTCAGCTGCCAGGCCTTGCAGCTGCCACACCAGGATTCCCGCTGCTGCCTGGCCAGTGCGGGGGCCTGCGGGACCCCTGAACTGAGGTCCAGGCTCTTCCTGTGGGGAACAGGCAGTGGTGGGAGAGGCCTCTGGGTCCTGCACTCTTTCCTTCTTCCCCAGAAGGGACAGGAGTATGGGCCAGAAGACCCAGAGCTGCCAGAGATGACTGGAGACGAGGGCAGAGCTGCAGGCCTTTAGGGGCCCAAGTGTGGAGAAGTGACTTCTCCCCCGGGGTGCACACAGCGGGAGGTGAGGGTGAGGGGCGCAGCTGACGTGGGAGTGATAAAGAGGTAAAAAGGAATGGCAATAAAATTTGTCTATAAAGCAGGTGATCTTGGAGTTACAGGTACTCTATCCCTCTGAGGCCTGACACTCAGGAAGTGACTTGGAGTGGCCTCTCCTGCAGGGTGAATAGCGGGGAGTGGCATCTTCATCCCACACTGGTTGTCAACCTCCTGGTGCTTCTGCCTGCTTTCCTGGAGCAGAAGGAGAGCAAGCCCTTGGGGGAGCCCTGGGCTTACAGTGGGCAGCTGTGAGGGGATTTGGCAGAACACAGACACCTCTCTTTGCCAGGTGTGGTGGTGCATGCTTACACTCCCAGCACTGTGGAAGGTCGAAGCAGGAGAATCACAAGTTTGAACCAAGCTGGGGCAATGCAGCGACTTAATGATCCTGTCTCAAAACAAAAGAATAAAGAAGAGCTGGGGATGTAGTTCAGCGTGAGGTCCTGGGTTCAACCCTCAGTATCACCAGGAAAAAAAGTGTCAAATGGAGGTCACAGGTGAGGGAGACCCATTGGGTAGTTCTCCTCCTCTCACCCGGGCCTCTTCTCTCATGCTTGCCTTCTCCTTCATCTCTTTCTCTTTTCCCGTCCTTCTCCCTGTGTTCTGTACATAGCCCAGACATGGAGCACCCAAGAGGTGAATTCATGAGACAATGTTATTTCCCTGAGGAGGAGCCCTTGATCCTGATCTGTGGGGCAAATTCCTCTCTGCCCCTCAGCTGGTCCCATAGATGGTACAGTCGCCTGTAGCTGCTTTATGCTCCCGAATATGTCAACACACACTCAGGTTAGGCATTATGACGTCATTTTTCGATATGGGAGTAAGATTCTGAACTTGATGTTGATCGAACCTTCCCCCTCTCCCTGGCGAGTCTGTTTCCCTCACTCTGTGCTTCCTGAGGTTCTTTGGTTTGGAGCTGCAGGAAGGAACGTTCAGGACTCCCAGCTCCTGTGTTCTCAGGTTTGGCAGGTGGCCAAGGTCACTAGGGTAGCCCCTCAGGGATCTCCCACTCTAGGGATCTTACCTAGGTCCCTGGTCCGCTGTGCTGCTGGCCCTCTGCTCCTCAGAGCCCCCTACTGTGAGTTCTTCCTCTGGAGGTCTGTGTCTGTCTATCTGCCTGCTCCTCCAAGGACGCAAATGGGAGTGCGGATGAGCTCATACTGTGTCTCTCACGTGACGCACATCTGGCCCACAGGAAATAGCCACAGGCTCTTTGAGGCCCCCAGATGCTGAGATTGCACATCTATCTCAATTCAGTCACTTCTCTCTCCTTTTGCCATCAAAGCATGGCTCCATATTTCTTTCTTTTTCTTTTTAGCCTTTCTGGGTGGGAGTCAGCGCGAGTCACAAGCTTCCTCCAGACTCTGGGCTGCCCGTCAGTGTCACTGAGCAAGCCTCTGTAGTTCCTTTCATCTGACTCCAGGTGGAGGGAAACTTTGCTATCTTTCCTTGGGGGTGGAGCGGAGACACAGCCCACCATCAGTCTGCTCCCCAAATCTCATCTCAGCTCTAACTGCTGGCTCTGGTCAACTTGCTTAGCAGCATCCAGAGAGTTCTTGGTCACTTCCTTTGTAAATATTTCCGAGAGAGCCATCATGCACAGTGACCCATGCTTACCTGATCACAGGATTCCTTTCTCGCTAGCACGGTGCCTGACCCAATAGAGGCACGAGTGTCTCGGGGTTACAGCGGCTGCTCCGTCCTTCCAATTCTTGCCGGTCAGGGGATTCACCATTTCTGCCTCTTCCAGGAAGTGTCCCTTGGCCTCCCCTCCTCTGTTCAGCATTCCTTGGTTGTCCTGTCCTCGCCGTGGTCTTCAGGACCAATGGTAGATCCCACTTCTCCCATAGGAGGGGCTCCTCCAGCGAGTCATGGAACTTCTTGACCACGTGCATGACCCTTAGGGTCAGAAAGCACCCTTCTGTGCAGACCTCAAGGCCTCTGTCTCCCTATCTTGTTGCACCTTGAACTGCATTGGTGCCATTTCTCTCCCCATTACGACCTCTCATGGGGGTGCCTGAGACGAGAAGTGGGTCCAGCTTGGATTGGGCAAAAGTGCTTTCCCAAACCTTATTACAGTATCAGGATCAACACATTGCAACCTTGTTTTCTTTCTCTTACTAATTCTGTCTTCTGCCTGTTACCTTTAGGACTCTGTCACTCCACTTCTCTATGCCAGATAGTACCCTTTTGGGCAGCATTTTAGGCCAAGTTCTCCTTCCCAGGCCAAGGGTATCCTCTTTGTGTTTGGGCTAAATTATGGAAGTTAGCACCTAGCCCTGCCTCCTGATGGTCAAGGGAAGATGGAGGTAGGAAAACCAGTTGGGAAATATCTTCTCTGCAGCACATCTAGCTTATAAGATTGCTGCGTGGCCACAGGCCTCAAACGTGCTCGGTATGCACATCTGACACAGGATGGCTTGCTTCCCCTCTAGGCTCCTGGTATCTAGCTATCTCATGCTTCTCCTCCCATTCCGGCAGACCTGTCGCTCAGGGTGTTAGGGAAAAACTGGAAACAGGAACACGAAAGGGAAACAATTACTGTATTACTGATTTAAAAATATTCTGCCATATCCAAATGCTACAACTAATAGGTTTGGGGTAAATAGATGAAGGAGAGATGCCAGGTTCCTTTTGGGGTTAGGAAGATTTCAGAATCAAGGCTGTTCCCAAGGGAAAAGAATCTACATATATCCAAGTGCATCCCAAAGGGCCATTCAGAACAAGTGGCTCTCAAGGGGTAAAGGTAGGTGAATTATTTTTAATTGGTTTTTATCAGTACATTGTAGATATACAACATGGTCACACTCATCATAGAGAACTTGTACCTGTATGTGATACAACTTGATTCTTTTTTTCCCACTCCCCTACCCTTCCTTCAACTCCTCTTGCCCTTCCTATTTACAAAAGCTTTGTTCCTATCTTTTCCTTCTTTCTTTCTTTCTTTCTTTCTTTCTTTCTTTCTTTCTTTCTTTCTTTCTTTCTTTCTCTTTCTTTCTTTCTTTCTTCTTTCTTTCTTTCTTTCTTTCTTTCTTTCTTTCTTTCTTCTTTCTTCTTTCTTTCTTTTTTCTTTCATTTACAAGGTAGATGACTGTTGAAAGACCCTTGCTACAAGCAACTGAAGTACATGTCGGCTTCAGTATCTGCACTTTTCTTCTGACTAAAAAGTGACATAAGCTCACTGTGGAAGACGAGACGTTCGTATGCCACGCACAGCCGCCACACTGGTGTCAAACCTTATTTGAGCAGGTGAAGGACTCATTAAACCACCAAATAAAAGAATTCCTCATGACCTTTAGGACTTGCATATAGTTTGTTCCACTGAAGCCTGGTTCAGATGTGATTCCCAGTGGGACAGCATAGACACATGATGGGACTTTGAAGGGATGTTTGGTCAGTAATGCCTTTCTCAAGGACAGGGTTCATTCTCACCAGCACAGGTGAGTTCCTGCTTTGAAGGGACTGGATCGTCACCACAGCCATGTGCTGTTTTCTGCCATGAATTGAAGCAGCACCATGGCCTCAGGCAACCATGCTCCTGGCCCTTCCAGCTTCTAGAGTCTTGCCAGCACAAATCTCTATTCTCTGCCAGTCATCAGGCCTCAGGCATTCTGTGTTAGTAGCATAAAACGGGCTAAGACATTGTCCATCGGGTATCTTGGTGTGTTCCAGTGAGTCTAGAGAACGGCAGGGGAAGTGTAGCACAGCTGTAAAGAAGACTAAAACGTGTGGTTTGGCACTGGCCAGGTAGTGGTAACAAGGAAACGGCAGCGGAGACTGGGAAGCCAGCAGCCTCTGCTGTGGGGCGGCACAATGTTTACAAGAGGAGCCTGCCATGGCTCGGAAGGCGGATTTCCTTCTAATGAACTCCTAGCTCCCGGGGCAGTTGGAAATGGAGTGCTGGTACCATGTGCTGGTCGTTACCCAGGACATTTAAAAGGATGTTCCAAGGGGCAGACAAGCACAGAAAAAATCCCCTGGTTTCCAGGAGTAATAAAAAGAGATGGTAAACGGCCAGAAGTTAAGGTTGAAAAGTTAACTGTACCTGGATGATAAATGGTGGGAAATAAGATCTAGGAAGACCTGGAGACGCCAAAGGCAAATATCAGAGCAAGGATGTGCTGCCCAGTTGGATTCAGGGCAAAAACCAAAGGGAGTGTGTGACTCTCACAACTGTGGTTAGAAAATCTCTTTGATGAAAAGGCCTCAGAGCAGAACCAGGCAAAGGCTTCCCACCTACGGCCCCAGGGTGCTCCAGGGAGCACGGCTGTGTCACAGAAAGAAGCCTGGGGGCTAGGGTGGAGGGGAAAAGCAGATCTGGGAAGGCAGTCTTGAAGCGTGGTGAGTGTGGCTGCTGGAAGAGGAGCTGACTCCCAACACCTAAGAGTCACTCTGCTGCCAGCAAAGCAAGACCAGACCCCGACCCATGGCTCTGACTGTGCCAAGCCTGTGTTCTCTGAGCCTCCAATGATCTCTGGGCAGCAAATACGCTGAAACACTGCGAAGCTTCCAAGGAGGACATTGTTTTCAAAGCTCACGTCAAATGTGGCGAAGGAGGCAATAAAAGAGGAAGAAGCTTCTAGAACGTGTCCTCAGAGAGGAAGAAGAGGGAGCAGGAGGAGCAGACCAAGGGGACCCTCACCCCACAGGTCAGAGGTCTTCAGCGGCTGTGTGGGAGAGGGCAGAGGTCCCCGGCCTGTGGATGCCAGCGCCTTCCGTTCTGTTGTCTGCAGATGGGGGTGTTTGTGGGCTTTACCCCCAGCTGTCTAGCAGGCAGGCAATGTGACCCTGGACAGCCAAGGCTAGCAGACTTCTGCCTACACCAGATACACCCAGCTGCCCATCCTGGGAGTAGAGCTTGACGGCAGCATGGCCAGGCCCACCATGTACCTCCACACTGCGACTGCTCCTGTGCTTCGGGGGCAGGATTAAACCCACACACCAAGACCCCATCACCCACAGCCTGCCGTTTACTCCCTGAACTTTTAGGAAGGATGTGTTTTGACCCTTGTTCTAGGACCAGGGCTCTCTGGACCAAGAAGATCTACGCGGGGTGTGATGCAGGGATCCTTGCACAGCTGTGGGAGGCTTTGGTCTCTGGAGTTAGGGGCAGGACTTATAGGCTGTCTCCTGCACACTGGGGCCATTTGCCTCACAGGATGGGGAGAGGGAGGAAAGGAATCTTGGCAGTCAGCTGTGGCTGAGAGACTGAGCGCTCAACCCATGTCCACGTGTTCCTTCTAGGTGTCACAGTCAGGGGTGGACCAGAGATGCTGTTCTGGTGTTAGGTCATGAGTGAAAGTGCCTTGGGTCACTTTCACCTGAGCTGTGGGAAAGGTCTATGTGATTTTTCTTGCCCTCACGTCCCCTGGATCTCTGGAGAGACTTCTCAAGAAGGTGGAGACATGAGGTAGAGACAGCTTGGTCCCTGGGTCACTGCTTAGAAGGTCCAACTAACACAAGAAATGTCACATTTGCGTTTCCAACTAACACAAGTTAGTTAGTTAGGAACAACTAACACAAGAAATGTCACCCCTGACTGTGACACCTAGAAGAAGCACGTGGACATGGGTGAGCGCTCAGTCTCTCAGCCACAGTCTGACTGCCAAGATTCCTTTCCTCCCTCTCCCCATCCTGCCAGGCAAATGGTCCCAGTGTGCAGGAGACAGCCTACAAGTCCTGCCCCTAGAGGATCACAAGTTTGAGCTTAGTCTGCGTAACTTAGGAGCACCGAGGGATTCTGTCTCAAAATAAGTAAATAAGTGAGTTGATATTTGTATACAATTTACATTAAAATGTAATTTTATACTTTTATTAATAGTTTCCCATTGGTGTGTAAATCTTTGAAAGCATGATTTTTAATAACTTCATAATATTCTGTTGGGTTATTTCACTGCTATTGCTCCATGCTTGGAGCTCATTTGCTGCTTGTAAGAGGATGACTTCAATTTTTCTTTTTTCCTATTCCCACCTCAGTGCAATTTTTTTGAAATGCAATTTAATAACACATTTCTCCCCTTTGATCTAGTAATTCTGTTTTGGAAAACTTAGCTTCAGGTAACGATAAGAAAAATTCATCAACAAAGATTTTTGCATTAGCTTTATCTACCTTGTCACAATGGGAAATAATCTACCTGTCCGATGGTAACCAATCAGTTACGTAAATGACAGTTCGTTTCCATGCATTGCCTGTTTGTTCACGGGGCTGGTTCCGCATGCAGGGCTGGCAGTTGAGACACACAATGTGGGTCCGGTCTAACAGTTGGCAGATAGGAGGCCTCTGTCCTCCACACTCTCCACTCCCTGCTGACGGCCTCAGATTATGGATGAGGCTGGCCAGGGTTTTTCTCCTCTTTGTTTCCTTGGCAGCTCATGATTTCTGGCTGCAAAAGCTCTTCAGATGGTCTCTTGGACATCAAACAGCTACAGCCTGACATTTGGTTACATAAAATGCAAATGGATCATGACCACGTGGCTTATATTTCCGTTCAAATGCACAGGGATTTGGTATTAAGGGAAGTGGACGATGGGCTGTGTGCATCAGCCCTAGACTGGGGAGATCAGTGGAGTCACTGAACACCTCCTCTGTTTTGTTGTGTCCATTTGCTCTTCCCCAAAACACTTCTCCTCAGCATCCTGGAAATAACGCTCTCTAATTCAATGGGATGTTGAAATCCCATTTCTGCTCCAAGAGAATTGTTGGGAGGCCAACTGGATTTGCCAGAGGTTTTTGAGGTTTATTTGTTTTGTCTCAAAGCCAGTGAAGTCTAAGCAGCATGTAAAATGGATCCTCCCTTCCCCTTGGCTTCTGTATTGGAACTTTCTTAATTTCCACCTTTCTGTAGGCCCTTCTCTTGGTTGTATCTTCCACTAGTGTTGGGATTTCCAAGTGTTGGGATTTTTTACATTCTGTGCTTCATAGATGCTCCAAACTCTGTGTATCCAAACAAGCGCGTCCTGCTGTTTCTTCTTCCTTCCCATTGTGCTCCCTGAACTGATTGTGTTATTAACCACAAGCATCCACTATTCAATCACCTGTGCCATTGTTTATTTGGTTCATAAAGGTCCGCATTCTCACTGTGTTCCAGGCCCTGAGTTAGGTAAGAGAATGCAAAGATGACTGAGATCTAGGTCTTGTGCTCAGTGTATTCACAACCCAGAGATGACAAAGGCATTGGAAAAGCACAGTGTCGGGACTATGTGAATGTCCGGCTGAGTATGGGAAAGGGTCAGAAATCACATGATGGTGGGGAGAAGTCAAAGGTGGGCTCAGAAGGGGGTCCCTGGGCTGAGACTCAAAGGTGAGCGAGACAGATGAGGAGAGGAGGTGGCATTCACCAAAGCATGCAGAAGGGGATGGCAGTTCACCATTGGAAGCTCACACTGGGCAGGTGAGGGTGAGGCAGGCTGTGGGGTGAAGAGGGGCAGCTGGAGACGGTTCAGCTTCCCTCATCTGGTTGGTTTTGGTGTGGACTCTCAAGAGTGAGGAGTGAAGACATAAAGACCACATGTATACACTCTGGGAGAGGTTGAATTCAAAGAGTATAAGATAGTTAAGAGAAATAATGAGATACTGGGGTTACCCTGGATGCATGGGAGAACCCTGAGCAGAAAGTAGGGGGGACAGAGAGAAGCCAGGGGGTTTGAGCATTGGTTAGGATTTGTCTATTGAGACTTGCACTGAAGTCAAGCTGAGGGTAAGGAGTCAGGGCAGCGTGCAGACAGCAGCTGGGGTGATGGGAATGGAGCGATGGCTCAGGAGAGGAGCACAGGTCTCAGAACTGTCTCTGATGTTGGTCCCTGAACTGTCCTGGGCTTCTTGTTCCTGTACCATGGTGCACACTGGCTCCTGCTCACACCTGCCCTCTGCCTTTTCCCACCTGGCTCGCTCCTGACCTGCAGCATTTGCAGAGCCCCATGCAGTGGGGTATGTGCCCCTCTCTGAGCCTCTACATTCCCAGGGCTGAGCTTCACTCCCCAGACCCTTCTGCAGTGTGCCTGCTCTGTCCTTGCTGTCATTTCCAAGGACGGTGGCCCAGAGTCACCCAGTGCTCTTTGCTGACCGCTCAGTGCATCTCGAAAAGAAATGCTGTCCTTTCTGGTTATAGAATTGAAACCTGGTGTGGCTGGGAAGGGAGGACAGAGAAAGCATCTGAGCTCTGGTGTCATGGCAGTCATTCCCAGTGCGACACCTGGGAAGAGGCTGGATCGGGAAGGTGAGCCGCATGGTCGCTGAGCACCTGATGGCTTCAGCAGGGGTTGCGTGCGAGTGGAAAGGTGCACTTGTGGAGTGAGTGGCTGACACCCTGGGGGACACATGGACAGTAGAGTGTGGGCTTGGGTCTTCCGGGGACCCAAGGGAAGAATGGATGGTGGAAAGCAGTGGCGAAGAGGGAGCAGTAGGACGGAGGGGGACTCTATGAGGAGAGGTCAGCCATAGGGCCAGGCTGGCCTTGCCCTGGGCTCCTCAGCTGTACAGGAGGAGGAACCTGCAAATGGGTTCCACGGAAGGGCAAGGGCAGGCACAGGGTAGCATTTCAGGGGGGAGCATGGGGGAGACAGAGACTGGAGCAGGGGAAGGCGAAGGGAGGGTGAGTAGTTTCTCTGGAGAAGCTGTGGGGCAATGTCCTCTGCAGACCATGCAGAGACAGCAGCACACATGCATTCCAAGCCTATAGACCAGCTGTGTCCACTGTAGATGGTGTAGACACGAAGACATCACCCCCAGTGAGATTGAAGCCCACAGCGGGGCTGATCCTGGGCAGGCGCAGGGCCTGTGAGCCTTACTGGTGGTTTCTGCTGGCTCTAAGGCTGGGTGAGGGAGGGGTGGGAAGTGGCCCAGGAGGAGCTGGGAGGCTGTGCTGGGCACGGGAGTGCCCCGTGGTCCTATCTCTGCAGTTTTGTGGGAGCTCCTCTCCGTTGAACTCATGCCCGACCCTCAGGCTGTCCACCTCAGTCCACCCTGTGTTCTTAGCTCCCTGAGTCCTCTCCTTTTACTCCCTGGACACAGGTGCACGTCTTGTCTCAGGAGCTGGACTCATGGGTTTCCCTCAAGAATGAGCTAAGGCCTTTGGGGCCAGCGTTCTACACTTTGGCGTGCCTCTGAGAGAAGCCAGAACCTGGATGGACCACTGGTCTCCTCTGGTAGGCATCTGTCCAAGCCCATCCATTTCCCCCTGGGAAGGTGGGACTCAGACTTTGTCCCCTGGGCTTAGCCTCATGTGTCAGCTTCTGTCCTGCATTCTGACCATGCTGCTGCCCCCCTAGCCGGACCCATCAGGAGCAACCTGACTTGAGGGAGGAGGATAAACTCTTGCTTGAACCTCGATGTGTGTTAGTTCCACCTCCACAAGGGGGAGCAATCAACTGGTGCAGGACCTGTCCCTGCACTCTGGTCCCTAGGTCCTTCCTGTGTCTTATCTGCCATTCTCTGGGTCCCTTGCTGCTGCCTGGGTTCCTGGCGGGGCTACTGTGGAATTCAGTGTATTCACCATTTTCCAGCCCACCACAGGCAGTCTGACTACCCTGCATGGCCTTTCAGCCAGAGAAGGCCACTGGAGTCGATGGCTCATCGCTTCCTTCCCAGTCTTCCTGTGCACTTAGGAGGACAAAACCAGCACCGATGGTCTCCTGCTACATGGTCCACAGTCCGCCTCAGTAGAGAGAGGTAGTAAGTGCAAAGTGACTAGCACAGTGCCTGGCGCTGAGTTAAATGCTTGGGAAACGGTAGCTGTTATCCTCACCTCCCACCATGGCCACCACACCACCACTCCTGTGTGCTGCAATGACTTGAGTACGGGTTCTCTGGCTGCCTCATGTAGGCCCAGACTAGAGAACCACACCGCCTCGTGGAATTCGGCCGGGACGTGGAGCAGCTCGAGTTTGAAACTGAAGAGCTCGGATAAGACTGTGCATGTCATCCCCAGAGAAAGCAGACGTGCTGTGGACAGGGCAGGAAGCCCTGGAGATTGTCCATTACTGCCCAGTCTGGAGCTGGGCAGAGGCAGGAGAGAAAGGGCAAGGTTGGAGCCATGTGGGCGGAGCTCAGCAGGGGGTTAGCAGCAGGGGCAGGAAAAGCCTGGCTTGGAAGTGGCCTCATGGCTGTGGCAGTGATTGCCACCACTGCTCTGCCTATGTGGCTGGGCTGAGACCTGTGAGGGGACATCAAGGTCTGCTGAGGGCAGGGACACAGGTGTCCTGTGCTGCAGGGCTGTACCTGCCCAGACAGGTGCTATGGCCTGGCCACAGTGAGGTGACTTCTGGAAGGCAGAGATAGGGTGAACACTCTGTGACCTGTGCTTGCTTCTAAGTAGCTCTTGGTGACTCATATACATAGTTAGCAGTATTTTTGGAATTTGGTATATTAACTATGGATAAGTAAATGTAATATATATATATGTATATATATATATGATAAAACATGCACATGTATGACTTTTGCATTAAAACAATAAATGCCTTTTAGAATAAAATAAAACTTTGTATCTTTTGGTTTACAGAAAACATCTTATGGTACGTTGAAAGTGTAAGATGAGAAAGTATTCAGGAATGTTCTCTCACAAGCGCAAAGCACAGACGACTGACAAAGCAAGTCCTACCTGTCTGCCTCTGCGGTCTGTGGGACCTCTCCTTGCTCAGGTGCTCCCGTGTGTGGAGGGGATCTTGACAGCACACCCTGGGCTCCTCTTTCCAGTCCTCGTGTGGGATACACCGGCCACAGCAGGACAGTGCAGCAGTGTCTGCTCACCAGCCGTCAGTGGGGTGGCTGAGCTGGGCTCAGATGGCCCCATGGGTTCAGGGGCCTTGGAGTTCTGCAGTTCTTTGTCCCTGAACAAGCTGCTCTTTCATCTAGACCTCGAATCCCCGCGCCTGTGGAGGGAGGGCCGCTTCAGCACAGCAGTGCTCCTTATATGATTAGCAGATCTCCACGGGACTATGAGGGTGGAACAAAGGGGAAAGAGGGGCCAGGACAACAGACTGCCACCTGCCTTCCACCAAAACAACCTCCCATTCGACTATTTTAGCCATTGCTGTTCTTTGTAAGGTGCTGTTTGCAGAAAGAGATCTGGTCGTTCCAGCCCACGTGGTTGAGTCACGGTTGGGCTCTTCCACCTCTGACTGCTGGCTCCTTGCTATGCTGCCCAAGGCTTAGACTGGGTACCAAAGAGCATGGCACAGACTTTGGGGCACAGGCCTACTGGGGCTGTTTATCAATGCAGCAATTTCATTCTTGGTGAAAGACAAAGGAAGGATCGCTTTTCTGTCCTGTGTGTAAGAATCCTGGGGATAAGAGCCACCTACATCACCTCTTAATTCTGTGACCCCAGGGAAGTGCCCCAGCTTTGCTCTCGGAACTCCACCTCCTGCATGTAAAATGGGGGAACTGAAGAGTAAGGCTGGTAGATGTGACCAGGTGCTCTTTGAAATGTGTGAGGCACACGAGTACCCACCGTCCCGGCTGGGTGGTAAGTACTGAAGCAGACATCGATGTTTCTGATCCTCTTCCAGAGGAGCTGATGTGGTTTCAGGACTTTTCTCTCAGATCTGGGCTTACAAATCCCCTAGGCTGGGGAGCGGGGTGAGCTTCCACCCTCCTTTGAATCCTGTGAGAGGCTCAGTTTGTCCTAATCGCCATGTTTTAAAATTACACAGTATCTAAAATTCCCTAAACCGGTGCAGTGGATTGTCTCTGTAAGTTTCTGAATGCAGGACTCAGATTCCCTCTGGGTACTGTCACACAAGCTGTCACATGGTACTCCATGTGTGGTGCCCATGTGTTGGAAGTGGCCAGAGGCTGGAGGGACAGTGCCGCCCTTTTCTGGTGACCAAGCCCAGAGGCCCAGCAGACCTCTGGCTGTAAGGGCTGTAATGGAGAACAAAGAGGCAGCCTTTTGGAGCTGTGGGCAGTTGTGCTCTGTGAAGTGCTAATGTGACTTACGAGGTCTGGCAATGGGGAGGCAGAGGGCAGTGGGGACTGGTTCAAGGCTGCCATGAGTCTGTCCCCTGGAAAACACCATGGTCTAGTACACAACAGAAAGTGGCAGAGCTGGCCTGGGTTTGGGCTGTCTCCCCTGGGGCAGGAACCAGTGCTGGGGGCAGCAGCACACAGGGACACATGGCATAGTGTAGTCTCTATGCCAGAGACCACCGAAGTAGAGAGAGCGTGTGTGCAGGAGAAGGGATTAGTTCGGGCTCCAGGTCTGTAGGGTGGACAGGCCAGGCCATGGAGATGGGGCAGGCTAGGAGTCAGGAGGACTCAGCTCTTGCAGGGCACAGCAGGTACCAGGCACATAACAGTGAAGCTCCCTGAGGTCCTCACCAGACAAGCTCTTGGAGCCCCTAGCATCCTGGCTGCCTGGTCAGAATTGGTTCGGGGTTGGGAAGGGTCCACTTAGTGAGCATCTGGAAGTGTCTGTGGCCACAGCCCTGAGGGGTTAGGAGGATTCAAGGACCAACTAAGGAAAGGGACTCAGTTGTCTGAAGTGAATACAGCTCAGGGCAAAGCTGAGTAGGTGGGAGACTCAGGCAGGTCCCAGCCTCAGGAGTCCAGCCCTAGCGGACCAGCAGGGGGCACTGCTAGCAGAGGCAGAGCCACTGGCCAGCAGGAAGACACAGTCAGGATGCAGCTGGGTCGGTGAGAGAACCCCAAGTGTGCCCACTGGCTACTTGCTCAGTCTCCTGTGCACGGGGCAGGGAGGCCAAGGATTTAGCTTTGTGGGTGGAAGGGGTCATACAGAAAGAGTGGAAGAAGTAGTGAGGAGGCCCCCCTTAGCAGGGGACCCCTCATCTGAAAGTACGACTTAGCTTTCTCTCTCCCTGAGAGTACCATCTCTCCCTGAAATTAAGACCAGAAAATAATCAGCCCTGAAAACTAGAGATCAGAAATGGCAACCCCTATCAGCTCATCACTATTCTCTTGCCCCGTGGCTGCTCTGTAAGGCAGGTAGGATCTGGAACTTTCTGCCGAAGTGCCTGGCAACACATAGGTTGAGATGGAAGTTTCCTTTGTGCTGGAGCTGGGCTTCTAGGCATGCACGTCAGCGAGGAAAGCACTTATCCAAGCACCTACTGTGTGCTGCACGTCATTCCAGGCATTGGGATAAGTCAGTGAGGCCAACAATTATCTCTTCCTCACTAAGAGTACCATCTCCACAGCTGCGCACAGCTCCGACTCCTAAGGACTGAGTCTTCCTATATCCATGGAGCCGTTTGACCCGTAGAAAGCAAAACGTGTTCCTTCATGGGGATGAGGGGGCAAGAAATTAAGAAATATGGAGAAAAAGAAATCAAAAACACTCATAATCCTGCCAGCTGGAGATAACTACTCTTCATACATTGGTGTAATTAAAAAATAAGATTCCTGTATAAACACACAGCCTCCTGATTCCTCCGTCATTGGGTGTAACTGTTAACCTCCATTGCTGCACGTGGTGGTAAATTAGTTTTTGTCAATTCAGGGTACATCTGTTCACTCCGCACTTAAAACTCAGTTCCCTCGGGGTAACTCCAGGGGCCCTCACCCTCTACCTCACCAGAACACTGTGGAGACTCCTGGGATTGGGTGACTGCTCTCAGGAAGTCCCTGTGTGTGTGGCCTAAGGTGCCATCCTCACCAGACTGTCTGCAGAGGCCCCAGGTTTCTGATCCAAGCAGGTCACCTTGTCTCCTCTGCACACAGCTTTTCGGAGCTCCTTGGGGCAGCTGGCACCTCTAGGAGGGTCTGGGCTTCTCCTGGAGGCGTGAGGCCTCAGGAATTCACCCCAGGTTCTTTTTCTCTTTTCCTTTTGGTACGGAGGGTTGAACTCAGAGACTGTACTGAGTTACATCTCCAGTCCTTTTACATTTTGTTTTGATTTTTGAGACAAACTCTTGCTAATTTGCCCAGGCTGGGCTTGAACTTGTGATCTTCCTGCCCCAAACTTCCAGAGTACTGGCATTTCAGGTGTCACCACCACACCTGCTCCCAGAATCTTTGCCTTGTGGTGCCCGGTGAGTGAAGGCTCAGGACAACTCAGCTGATGCACTTTTCTCCCGGAATTCCAGGAAGGAAGTGGGACGGGGCCTGTGAACTCACGCCACCGTGTTTCACCCCTGTTCCTTGGTGTCAGTTCAGAAAGGGGCAGAGTCCTTTCTGGACCCCACCCTGTGGCTTTGACTCTAACTTCCCCCACCCTGGCTCACCTCCCTTATCTCCTTCTGGAGAAGAAAGAAGCTCCCTGGATATCATCCCGAGTTCTTCTGAATCTATGGTCTATGATACAAATGTGCTTCCTTGAGTCTTGAGGGCTTTTCTCTTCATAGTACAGCCAAGCTTTTGATATCAAAGAAAAACAAAATTAAACAAATGCAAATGGGTTTGTTTTTACCCAAAGATAGTGGCTTAAAACAACATAACATATCATTTTATAGCTCTAGTGACCAGAAGTCCAAAAACAGTCTCCCTGGGCTACAGAGTGTGCTGGCAGGACCTCGTTTCCTCTGGAAGCCACCTGTCCTCTTTGGCTGTGGCCCCTTCCCCTGTCTTCAAAGCTGACAGTGTAGCTTCCTCTCTTTTGCTTCTGACTCTCTTCTCCCTCTTTTTCTGCTTCTAAGGGTGCTTGGGGTCACTCTGGGTCAGTCCAGGCAATTCGGGACAATCCCTTTACTCTGAGGTCAGCTGAGTAGCAATTTGATTCGCAGGTTCCTGGGGTCAGGATGTGGACCTCTTCAGAAAGACCATGATTCTGCCCTCCACACCAAACAGCGATTCCTTTGTCAAAGGCTTGGATCATGTGATCATGGCTTTTAGATCACATCTTCACTTTTGATTTAGCAAAACTGATTTCAGATTCCGAAGACAATGATGGTCTTAAAGCATTTTTATAACTAAAATTTTTTTCTATCATCTGGTATGGATTGAGAACTTTGTTCTTTTCTAAATTGTAGGGTTAGTGTCACTGACAATGGAAAGCTGAAAGGTGAATTAATAAATAAAAGAACTCATATTTCACTGACTCAAATTTAGTCTTGTTTCAGGCATGTGGATCAGCAGTCCACCCTGCTTTTGTAGATTATTGTATGCGCTTAGTAAGCAGCTATCTTCCGCTGCTCATAGACGTTTGTGTGTAACGCCAGGACTTGTTCTTGCATCCCGTCTCCTTGGCTACCACAGCTGGGCTTCCTGGGCTCAAGAACTCCACGCTGATGAGTGAATCAAATGAAGGAGGATCAACATTGGGTCCCACCAGCACCCTGGGGTGAGGGTGCCAGGAGTAGCTGTCCCACCTTGAGGTGTTGATGGTAGTGGTGTGTCTGGCAACCCACCACACTGCTTGGAGAAATGATTTTCTAAGATGTGCTGGGGGGATGTCTTCATGAACTGGAGTGGGCTGAGCAGGTGACAGTGGCTCCTGGACATTGGTCACAAGGCCACTGGGCAGGAGGCAATCACAGCAAGGGCTGGGGAAGGCAGTCCCAGAGCGCTGGACAGGGTGTCCCTTGCATGTTGGGTGAGTTTGGGTCTCTTTCAAACAACATGGGATTTCTCTTTTGTCCAGTTTCTCTCTGCTGTGTTCATACAACCACCATGCTTCTCAGCCATAGAGGCAGTGCCAACCTCATGCACTTTCCAGTTCCGTTTGCTCGTTTATGACGTATTCTTTTGGTCCATTCAGTGTCGATCCAGGGATTTATGTAACCCCACAGTTAAACTGGCCACTTGAAATAGTAGTACATCTTGTCCAAGTCCAGAAATAAAACTACCAAGTAGGGTGACTCCCCTCTGTATCCTCCTGTCCCGCCGTGGTGGCTGTGGTCAGAGAGCCCACTGCTGTCCTTGTGCATGCAAACTTCACCTTCCCCAGAGTGTGGCTGCCCTTCTGGGGACACTGGAGGCATTCACCGTGGGTCGCCCTGCCCACGTCCTTCGCAGACTTTATGAAAGGCGTTTTCACTTGGATTAAACAGTCGCTGTGTTGGTGTGTGGTGTGTGTGAGGGAGAAAATGAATCACTTCTGCACAGGGCTGGGGTGTGAGGTGCTGTGTTTGCCCCAGACAAGAGCATAAACACCTCAGGACTCATTAGAGATGCCCGGGGCGGGGGCTACGGCCGAGCACATGGGGCCATCCCAGCGCATTTTCCATATATTAGACCTCAGACAGTGCTGGGCTCTGCCCTCTCCAACTCTAAAGGAAAGTTTGAGGTTTTACGTTTCTGTTTGTGGTACAGGAAAAGGCGTATGATCTGAGGTCTTGATTCAGTGAAATAACATTGCCTTTATACACATTTGCTTCGCAAGGAGGGCAGGCGTTGGAAGCGACCGTTGTGAAATGTTAAAGATTTTCTGGCAGAGGGAAAAGCATTTTTTTTTTCTCTCCCTCCCTGTGGAGGAAAAACAGTTCTAACGAGGAGTTACTTTGTAGTTTTAACTCCCATTCAAATCCTCCCAGCCTTAGGAGCTGCGGTGGACCCCTGTGGCATCTGGCTCCTGCCTCCGGGACCCTTCCTGGCTCTCTTGCCCTCCAAGCACTGCACTCATGAGCTCGCAGAGGAGAGTCTTCCCCAGAAGGGAGCCTGGTAAGTGGAGCCTCTCCGGCTATCTGCGGGATCTTCAGGGAGAGAAGTGGAGGGCTGACCCTTTCTGACACCCACCGAGGCGGGGAAGAGTAGTCTGGGTTACGCTGTGCAGGGTGTGTGGCTGAATGTGCACATGTGTGAGTGTGTGTGCACACGTGTGTCCTTGCAGTGGCTGGCTGAGCTCTGCCTGGCACGGCAGAGGGCTGGGAACATTTCACAGGACCCCCAGAGCAGGGGTCCCCATGAGGCTGGGGCCTTTCTCTGTATCCTCTCACTCCCTCTGGGAGCTCTGCTGGCCCCACGGAGCAGGGACCAGCTGTCTAGATGCGGTGGCTGGTAGGGACCCACCGGCTTGCTCTGGTGCAGCAGATGCAGAACGGAAGAGGGAGCTGCTGGGCTCCTGGAGGAGCTGTGAGTCTGGAGCAGGGGGATTTGGGCTCAGTCCTTGGGTCTCAGACTGGGGAGGGGCCTGGGCTTGGGCTGGACCCCCTGCCTTCCAGCAGGTACAGCCCACTGAATGAGGTCATTTCTTATAACAACCTCCTCCCTTTGCTCCGGAAACATAAACAACAGTCATCGGGCAAGGGATTTTAACCCTTCTGCCCAATTTTAAAGTTACTGCTGGTGAAACTTCAGTTCTGTTTTAACTTTGGCATGAGGGAGCAACACATGGTTTTCTTTAAAAAGGAGAAGGAGGCTAGTCAAAGGCAAATTATAACTCTTCCAGCTCCAGGAGGCGATGGCAAAAGCCCTGGGGGTGGCTGGGTCAGGTTCCACTCAATCCCTGCTGGACTCCAGAGAAGGCAGCTGAGGGCAGGGCCCAGGGCTGTGGCTGTGGGTTTGGCCACCTAGCTGGGGATCATGGCTCTGAGAGGACCAGGACACTCAAGCTTGGAAAAGGTATTTCAATTTGCTATGCCTTAGCTTCCGTCTTTGCAAACTAACAGATATGAATCCCTACCTCCTAGGATGGGAGAAGCAATAAATGATATAAAACTTGTAAAGTGCTCTGGGCAGTGGATATGCAATTCAGTGAACAGAAGAGCTCTGAGAACAACCATCTCAAACACTCAGGGTTTGTAGATGAAAAGTAACCATAGCCTCCCTGTCCAGCAGAAAATGGGCTAGACCCCAGCACGCCTCACTTTGGGGGGTGATGATGTGGGTGGATGGATTTACACAGGTGATCTTCCAGGCTAGGATAGGACCTGCTGTGTATGGCTGCTCAGTGTTTGGGGCAACCATTTCTCCACTTTCATTCTCAGGGAGGTCTTACCACTTCCTGTCCTTGGTTGCCTGGCTTTTGGTTAGGTTTCCTTGGCAACAGACTCAGGCAAAGATTTGTGTGTTGGAAGTTCACTGTGGAGTGCTTAGGGAACACTGTTTTCTGAGTGATGAGGTAGAACTGGACAGAGAGATGGGGTGGGCCTCGGCTGGCCTTGCTAACCCCATGGCTTTCCGCCCTGCACCTGGGCTGCCTCGGGAGCTGACCTGAGCCGGACAAGGTGGCTGTCTTTGGCTGAAGGTGGTGCCAGCAGGACTTGGCTGTGAACTGTCACGAGCAGCCCTTCTGTTGGCTGTGGTTCTGGGGTGAGTGGCTGACCTGGGTGACAGCTCACGTCCCCCACCTGGTAGACTGCGCTGACTGCCTCTCTGCTTCTGAGTTCAGCTGTTTAGGAGATTGGGCATTAAGTATCGGACACATGTCCTGCTGCACCCTCACACAGCAGTGTGGTCTTGAAGATGCCCTTTTCCAGGACCCAGTGTCCCTGTGTAGGACGTGGGTGGAGGAGGGTGGGACGGAAATGACCTTTAGGAGCTCTTCCAGCTCCAAAGGTTCACACAGCGCAGGCTTTGAGCATGGCACCAGTGTGTCTGATGGTGTCCCCCACTGTAGGTGGGTCATATGACTGTAGGTGCCTCAATTCCTTCTGCTGGACAACAGACGTCATGATCCTGGGGGGACCATGTGGCCAGGCAGGAGTGGCTGGGGAGTCCTGTGCCTGCCTCCCTGCACCCCGACATTCCTCCCAGGACAACCACAGGACCCCCTACACAAGTCTCTGACAATGAAGAGCTACGCAGTGGAGCCTGGGGCCATCATGGATATAGCTGGTTTTATTTTATTACTTCCCTTCCCTGATCCCTCCTAACTTTCTATTTATTTTTCAGTATACGAAGAGAGAAATAACACTTGGAATTCACTTGCACACAGAGATTTGTTTAGGGCATTCCATGCTCCTGGTTCTGTGATGAGCTCTGGGGAGTTTGTGGGGCCCATTAAACCAGCAATTGCTCACACAAAAATATGGAATAAGATAAGCGGTCTGGGATGGGGTTTCTACTCTGTGAGTCCTGGTGGGCTTCCCAGAGGAAATTCTGCTTGGGTAGTTTCCATGGGATGTGCAGGACTCAGGCTGGGGACAGGAGCAGAGAAACCAGCCTGGGTAAGGGGACAGTGTGGTGTCCAACAGGAAGGAGAGAGAAACTGTCAGACTCACCTGACGTTCCTGCCATGTGTCCTTGCAGTGTGCTTCCAGAGGGCAGCTTTTCTTGCAGCATCTCTAAGAAAATCATCACAGTGACTCTTTAGCTCACAGAGGAGAGAGCTTTCTGCTGGTGGGCAAGACTCTCCTCGAGTGGCAGGCCCCGCTGCCCACTCCTGTGTCCCCCAGTGGTGCAGCCTTAGTTAGGGGGGCTTCATGGCACATCCCGTGAGGCATCCTGCTCACTAGCCGAGCCTCTTCAGGTACCCAGCTCAGAGCCTCTTGCCTCCCCTACCCTGAGAGTGAAGCCTTGTCATGTACAGAAACGGAGCAATACAGGCACATCATTTGCTATTCTCTCAGTTTCCCGGGAGGTTGGCTTGTGGATAACTTCTCCATCCCTGCACCTCTGAACCTAAGCAGAATTTACTATTTCCCACCTTATGGACCCTTGAGTCTTCTTTCAATTTCATTCTTTCCAAAATAAGATGTGATTTTTAAACACACAGTGAAGTGGAGGAGTTGAGCCAACATGCACATCCCCATTGTCTGGATTCTATAAATAACATTTTACTGTGTTTCCCTTACCATGCCTGTCTGTCTCTCAGTTCCTCTATCCATTCACACATCTCCCTTAATTAATTGGATTTTTAAATTTTTAGTGCTGGGGATTGAGCCCAGGATCTCATACTAAGTGATATTCCAAGCCCTTTCTTAAAGTGTTGATTTTGAGGCAGGGTCTCACTAAGCAGGTTGCATGCTGGGCTTGACCTTTTGATGCTCTTGCCTCAGGCTCCAAAGTGCTAGGATTACAAGAGTGTGTCAGCAGGCCTGGCTCTGCTGTCTGTTTTGATGAATTCCTGTACGTGTTGGCCTCACTACACTTGAGTGTGTAGGATAAGCTGGGGTTTAAACAATATTCATTTGCTATTCTCTCAGGTAAGATTTACATACAATGCAATGAGCGTGTCTTAAGTACCCCATCTGGTTAGCTCTGGGAAGTATGCACACACGTGTGAGACACTCTCCTGGCAAAACATAAAGGATCCCCAACACCCCAGAGCTCACATATGCCCTTTCCCAGTTGCTTGGTTTGTACTGATAATGGATAATCTGCCTCAAACTCCCCAGCCCTTCTGAACAGGCCTTGGCTGTGGAAACAGGCCTGGTGTTGGGTTCAAGTGCAGGTGGTGACCAGGTTCTGGGACCAGGGGACAGCCCCAGGCAGAGTTCCCTGGGATACAGGGCCAAAGGGAAGTGGGATGGAGTGGCCTCCAGTGTCCCTGGCCTGCGGGCGGGTTGCTGCTCTAGGTATTGACTGTGGCGTGAGAAGCAGCGGGTGCGTCACCTCAGGAGTTGGGCCAGGGCGATCCGGAGAAGGGCTCTCAGGTTCTGTGTGCAATTGCACGTCCAAGGTGGGTAACGGTTACGGTGCTGCCTGGGCACAGTGTCCTCAGCTGCCTACACGGCTGCTGTGTACTGAGCCACAGGTGAGAGGTTCATTGCTAGTGCAGGAGCCACAGCTCCCGAGCCCGGCTCCTCTGCCCTCCCTCCAGCAGAGGGCACGTGTTCATTGCAGGGAGGGTGCCACGAGGGAAGGAAGGGGCTCCCGGTGTCAACCTGCTCACAGTCACAGGACAACTGACAGTGATCAGCATGCTTGGAGCACGGATGGCCGTTCCTAATTCAAGGGCCGGTATGGGCTGTGAGAGCTCACTTGGGAGCCGAGCGCTGCGGTGTAGAGGCGAAGAGGCTCAGCGCACCTGGCAGAACTTCAAGAGAGAGGGAGACCAGCCTGCGAGTCCAGCAGGGGTTTCACATTGTTACACACTGAGTCAGTCACTTCATGACAAACAATTAAGACGAGAAAGAAGGGATTTCTTCATCTTTCAAAATGTTGCTTTCTGGCAGGAGGCAGGCGGCAGCGTTCCCCAGATAACTAACTGCGTGGGCCGAAAGACCAAAGCATAAGTGCCTGGCATGGCACGGACCGTCTCGGCCTCTGCCCTTGCCTGGGCTGAACACGCAGGCCAGACCTCTGGGGCATTTCTGGAATCCTGTAGGAGCCAGAAAAGGGGCTCAGCTGACTCTGGCTCTGTAAAAAGCAGGAGCCCAAAGGGAGCATACACACCTGCCCCGGCTGTGTGGAGGGACACCCCCCTGGTCCACGCCATTCCCTAATACCTGGCCCTTCCCCCGGCCAGCTGGATGTTGGCCTTGAAGGGTATCACTCAAGCAGGATCACTCCCTCCAACCTTGGTGTTTGGCCTGGGTAATGGGCCCACAGAAGAGGCAGGGAGCCTGGGCCCTCATCATGGTCATGTTTATTTATTCCACTTTTGCTGCAAGGACATGGGCTGCCTGCACCGGGCCATCACATAACATTGACCCCACCCTGCTTTATGCTTGGAAAAAGTTTTCCCACCCTGTGATTCCCTTGGGAACAGGGAAAATGGTATCATTGTAGGGCCAGCCCTCCAGGGTGCTGGGGAGAGAGATATTATGTCCAAGCTGCAGCAACTGCTGTGTAAATGGTTGCTGTTTTGTTATTAATCCACCTAGCTCCTGAATCTCCAAGTGTTTTCTGTTTGTGCCGTAGCTGTTAGTTAAACTGAGTGATTCTGCCTGTCTAAGCGGAAGGGTTATTAATGCTCTTGGAAATAAATGCTCTTCTCTTGTAGAGAGCATTCTTACTCTCTCCTAATCCACGGCCTTGAGGAGCTGGGACTGCAGAGTGAATGTGTTTGAAGTGTCATTTAGACCCGAGCCTACTCACAGGAACAAGACTAAGGAAATGTCTGTAAGAGCTCTTTGTAAACCCTAAACACAAACAAATGTGGAAACTCATTACATGGCATGAGTCATTTATTTATTCATTCAGTTGTGCATTGATTCACGCAGAAAATGTTTATGGAGACCTTATGAGCCAAGCAAGTCCTTGTGCTGGGGCCCTGCTGAGAGCCAGGCTGGGGTTGTCCATGTGTGAGGTGGAGACTCCAGAGCAGGCAGATGGGCAGTGCAAAGTCACCCAGATAGATTAGTAGGTCACCTTCAGAGGGTTGTAAGTTCCATAAAGAAAATAAACACGAGAGAGGTAACTCGGATCACTGGGGGTATGTTTAGGTTGAGGGGATAGGAAAGGCCCTATTTAGGATAGCAAGGCAGGGAAGAGCCAGACACATGGAGAGTTGGAAGAGGGAGTGCCAGCGGGCCAAAGCCTTCTGACAACCTGGGCTTGGCTTGTTGGAGAGTAAACTGAAGGTCAAGGTGACCCTGTGCTGCAGGGAGCAGGAGGGGGTGTGGGCTGAGGGTAAATGGGTCATTGGTGCTCTCTGGGACTGCAGTGAACAATGTAGATTTTATTTTGAAGCAGCAGTGCGAGTCTGCGAGGAGCCAGGGATTGCTGGACAGTGAACATATCCTTTTTGATGATCCTAGAGTGGTGGATACTGTCACTATGTATTTGTCAAAACCCATAGAACTCTGAGATACAGCGTGAACCCCAAAGGTCAGCGACGGACTTCAGTTAATTCCAGATGTGTGAGGTTTTTCTGTTGCAAGCATATAACATTACTGCAAGGTGTTCAGAGAAGGGCAAATTGTGCATGTGGAAAGGGGAAGGGAACTCGGTATCTTCTGCATAATTTTTCTGTGAACCTAAAGCTGCTCTGAAAGTTAAAGCATATTAAAAGTTTAAAAGAATCTTAAAGAGCAATGTGAAACCCTTGGGAATTTTAGGTAGGCCAATATCATGATCTAAATTTGCATTTTCAAAGACTCTGGCCAGCGGCGTGTGGGAAGCGGATTACGGTGGCCCACGTCGAAGTGCGTGTCAGGGTAGTGAGTGAATCGGTTGGTGGAGCAGAGATGGGGAAAGCAGGTAGGGCTGGGCTGTCTTCTGAGGGTGAAGCCCAGTGGTCTTAGTGATACCCTGGATGTGATGGGAGGAGCAGAGAGCCAGGAGATGAGATGAATAAAGCCTGCACTCATGGGACGTACTCTTTGAGCGCTAACCGTGATTGCATTTAGTCATGGAACAACCCTTGTGTGTTTGATGTCAGTGCAGTACCCATTCTGCAGATGAAACAAGCTGTCCAAAGAGAGGGGAGGTGAAGCCTAAGCTGCCACTGAGCCTGCCCTGGCCAGCACACATGTGAAAACCCAGCCAGGAAGTCCAGCTTCAGTGGCCTGGCTCCTAACTCCTTCCTGCTGGGGCTTAGGGTGTGAGCATTTGATGAATGTCAGTGACAACGACCTTAATATGGAATTTTGGGGAAGACACATGTTTTACTGTGGAGGGGCCAAGAGGATTATTCGATGTTAAGCGAGTAGTTGGGAAATAAAAGTCAGAAGTCACCAGGTGGCACAGGGCTGGAGGTGTGGATTAGGGAGCTGGGGACTGCGTTGGGGCCATGCATGAATGAGGGAAGGTGACTTTGAGAGGATGCTGTCCCTAAACCCACAAGTGGTCAAAAGGGAAGGCCTGAGAGAGCACAGCATCGTCTACATGGCATCGCTGGAACTTTAATCTGATGTTAAGACCTTCATCTGAACCTGCCTGTTGCTCTGGTCAGAGAAAGGGACTCCTGAAAGGACCAACAGCTCCTGCCTGCTGGCTTTGGGCATGCTCTGGCTGGACGTGGGGCTTCTCTGGGTCTTAGTCTTCATCCATAACCCAGGGCATGCAATCCAACTACTGAGTCCTGGCCTTGGCCTTGCCTGTCTATCAAAGGTCCCCACTGGGTGGAGCCTGTCCACCCAGTGCTGTCACTCTGTCATGGTGTTCCGTTTCTGCTTGAGATTGTCATCTCCTGTTCTATATCTTGATAATCCAGGCTGATGATCCAAACTGCAGAAGAAAAGAATTCCCAAAGGCTTTGAAAGACTGCTAGGTACTTGGTGGCTGAGGATCCTGTGAGACTTTGGGTTTTTGCTCTGATTTTATAGATGGGGACAGAGGTTCAGGACGAGCCTCACTCAAAGTGGAGGCTTTGTGCTGGTCTGACTCTGGGCCTCCTGGGTTTGCTTCTGCTTGTTCTGAGTGGGAGGTGACCCTGTTATGAGGATGCATTTTTGCTTTTGCCTTCTGAGTCTTTTCACTTGCTGTAAAAACAATCACTTTCATATTAAAAGAGGGGAATCACCAGAGTAGCTTGTCGAATAGATGTCTGGACTCCACGGCTGGCTAGAAGGGCCTGGGGGACCAGTCCTCCCCTGGACATGGCTCTGCCTTGACAGTGCTCCCTGGGCCACATCCATGTCCCATAGGCCATTCTGCAGCTCTGTGCCCCTAAAGCAAACTGCTCGTTCTCTTAGCTCTGAGCTTCTGGCCTACAAAATGGGTATAAATATAAAAGCCCCTTCTTGGAGCTGCTGACAGGATACGAATTAGTAAGATGCTCATCAGAATATCCAGCACCTGGGCAACTGTCTGTAGGTGGCAGTTGTTCTTGTAGAGGGTCTTGTGTGTGCACGGTGTGCATGCATGCGTGTGTGTGTGTGCACATACAGTAGGAAAGAGCCTATGGTGGCAAACTAGATTAGCTTTCATGCTAAGAGAAAATTATAATAACAATGAAAGGAATGTGTGGTCATTTCTGTGTGGAGACTGCTGGGCTGTCTGCTGTCTCAGCCTCATCACTCTGTGGCAGGACCTCCTGATTTTACCCGGCAGATGCAGGGACAAAAACTGCTGGGGTATGGGCTGAACTCACAGTGGCCTGGACCCCAGGTGTAAGAGTTTCATGCTCGAGGTGCAGCTTGCCTGGGTGTGCCTGCTGGGGCGCTGGACTAAACTCTTTTGGGTGTAAGAAAGAATGGATCGGAAAGAGACAAATGGCAGACTGGTAGGTAGCAGGAGAGAGACCCTCTCTGAGAGAGACAGCTCAAATGCCAGAATAAAATACCCTGGAGAGACCCAAACAGAGAGAGATAGACTCTCACAACCCAGAAAGAAACTAAAGCGCAAAACCCGCTCGAATAAGAGGTCCTGGGGCTACTATTAGCGAAGATAAGATCGGTGAGCACGGCACCCGCCTCGAGACGCCTGAATTCCGCCCGACCTGAACAAGCGATCTGCGCCGAAGCGACTGGCTTGAGCTGCCGGAGCCCGGAGCTGAACAGCCCGGCGTGCAGCTCGCCGGGACCGGCACTGCACATGACCCACCCAGAGGCACTGTGAATTCCCACCTCAGCTGCGCTGAAGTCGGAGGTCGGGCAGTCCAGCAGTTCTCAGGGACACGGTGAGTGATGAGAATAAGACCCTCCCACGGGAAAGAGGAAACAAACTGGACGACATGTTGGATTAGGGCAGGACAGCACTAACTCCATAAGGAAGTGGCTTCAGCTGGTTATTCCCCTCGCCGAGCAGATTGGTGGAATCTGCTTGAACTAGGCCACGCCCCTGGCAGGGACGCAGTTACTTCCCTGAGATCAGTGCACACTGACACAGTGAAGGCCTGCAAAGGTTGACTGGCCCAGAAGGGAGGAGCTAGCACACACTGCCTGTGGGTGAACTCTAATCTCTGATAACCTATTGAAGAGGGCTAAAGCTCCTAGCCTGTGCCCTCTAGAGGAGCCTTAAACAACAAGAAAAGGGTCTGGGAATTACACTG
>PVJX010002749.1:0-122263 GCA_004027295.1 Dolichotis patagonum
CATGCACCTAACTGTAGAATAATTTCTTAGTGTACAGATCTAAATGCTTTCCCACATGCTCAGCTAATATTATTCAATTTGAAAAAAGAAGCTGTAAAATACCAAGGTCTTGGAAGATTAACCACTGAAAAATCTTTACTAGTCACACACCCTTAATACATATTGCTTTTACATTCGAAAGGAAATGTGTATGGGTGGGGGAAGAAATAGTTTCTGTAAGTGAAGGAACAGAGGAAGCAGATTTATCTGGCTGATAGCCAATCAGAGGACACTGAGATGCTAGCAGTTTTAAGGTAAGTATCTACTAATCCATCTTTTACCAAAGCTGTCATTCAAAGTCCCACCTTTTGACATGAAGTGTTTAGTGGAAACTTGAGCCACGAAGCACCTTCTTAAGAAATGTAATACTGTATTGGACTCCATGCTAGACTCAAAGAACAGGGTCTTAGGTGGTTGAAAAGAAACGTGTACTAGTTTTTAAAAGGAGAAGAAAAACAAGGAATTCTGGAAAGCATAAAACAGAGAATGAGCATTTCTACTGCGAACCAAAAGCTAACAACAACATGAAGTTCTTTTCCTATCAAGGACAGCTGCTTATTAAAGAATGGACAAATCAATACAGTTCATTTGGTAGTGGCATTTGGAGCCACAATGGTCATCTGTTGAAATGGCACAGAGACAAAGTAAAAATGGGATTTGTTTTTTTTAGACACAAACTGCATTTCACTGGCTTCCATCTTCGCCTATCCAGTTTCTATTCCGCTCCTAGACAGGGGAATAAATCCCCCGGAGGGTGGCTTTTTGCTGAATTCGTGCATGATGTTCATTTGTCTTGCATCTAAAAATTAGAACATAACAAGCTTCTAATCATCACTTGTTAATTTGAAGCAAAAAGAATTCTTTTCTCCATTGAAAGCAGATTGTACTTAAAAAAAACCCCATTCTCCAAGGTCATATGCTATTGGCAAAGCTCAAAAAAACCTTGTAGTCCAACTTGCTTATATTCAGCTGTGTTTACTTAGACTTAACTTGACAAAGTCTGCCTCTGATTATACAGAGCAGTCATCTGCCCACAGATAAGTAGATATTACACAAACTTTTTGGAGGGAATGACATTTGGCCTCCATAATTTTGGAATAATTTACTATGTACCCTCAACTTAAAACACCAAAATGATTCACGATATGTTTTGGGGATTGAAACATAAATATTTCATTTCACAAAGGGAGCAGCCTCCATGACCTTTATGAATTTTAGGCCATTTACTCACCAAGAATGGAGCCACTTTGAAAGGTGTGGAGAAGCTCTCACACAGGCGCCTTTGGCCACACTTATTTCAGCCTTTTCAATAACCATCAAGATTTCAAGGAATTTCTATAAACAAACTGTCACTTAAAGAAAATAACTTGCCATCAATTTTTGCAACAAGTCTCTAGAACAGAATGTGCACATAAAAATAAGAGTTAAGTAAATTATTTCCAGAGACTCTATCTTGGAGTAATGTTTACACTATTGATAAAAAGCAAAAGCTCCATGTTTTACCACTATATCCTACAGTAAATGCAAAATTTTGCTTTTAGAGTAACGTAAACCACTTCCACAGCATAGAGTCTGTTCCTAATTAGTGAAGAATGTGTTCTGGCTCATCATAGTTACATTGCTTGCTGTCATATTTACACAACAAAAGACATACATGCTTTCCTCTGAAGACTGTGATTGTTTCAAAGGTGGAAGTACTTCTGTCCACCAGAGATCAATCAGTAACTGATCAATCAGCGGATTTTAATTGCCAGTGTTGTTAACAGCTGGTAACACAGTAGTGAACACAAGGAGAAGGTCCCCGTCCTCTGAAGTTTATCAAGTGAGAAAAATCATGGGTTCAACCGACTGTCATTTTTTAACTTCATTCATTTTTAATTTCCAAACTTATGAAAGATTTTCTTCCCCTGAAACTGGAACACGTTTTTCTCTGACTCTGTTACCGAACTAGCTGAGCAATACAGTCTGCCTGTGGATGGCAGGGGTCTGTTAAAGGAGCCGCAAATACTGCGCTGTCCCACAACTCCAGCATTTAAATCAGGCTGTATCTGTCAAGGGTTGAGCCGGGCGCTGGTTCAATTAATGCTTTCCAGTTGGTGCCTAACTCTAATGTACTAAATATACTGGGATAAGCACTTTGTACATTAAGCCAGTGGAAGCGATGCTAACTGCTATCACGGCGACAACTGTCACTGGTGGTTAGATACACAAGCATTCTAGGGAGACTTTCTCACATCTTACAGCACACTGCAAAATTGTTTTTCCTCATTATGCTTTTGCTTTGAGAACTACAAAAGGGGATTTTATATAGATGTTTATTTGTAAGATTATAAAATATATAAAAAGATGTTACACATATAAAATATATAAGCATAAAAAGATTATATATATATATTCATATATATGAAGGAATGTGTTTTCAAATGTATATGCCTTTAAAGTCAGCAAACAAATCTACAGCATGTGCCAGAGACTAGAGTGTCCTCCTCATACCCGTCAACACAAGAGAATACAGTAAGTCCTCATTAGCTTTTAATGCAAAACTGATCCAGGATGATTCCAGGAAGGGCAGATTCCTCACATTCGAAGAGTACTCATGGAACTGAATCCAGGAAAATGAGGGAGCACGGAATTCTCTGCTGAGGCCCAGCAGCATGTCAGAGCCAGAGGCATCTCCAAAGCCACAGATAGGCGGGCTGCTCCTGCTGGAAAGAATAACTTCACAGCATGAGAGGCTGTCCTAGGGGAGCTGTCTAGAACGGGAGGGTGAGGAGGTGTTAGAAAACGTGGGACCCAGGGCACACATGGTGCTTTCCAGGCTGCAGGGGAGGGGTGGGCGACGCAACTGATGTGTAAAACTCAAGTAACTCAACCCCTGCAGGAGTGGAGCCGCTTTCTGGGTGGTTTCTTATGAAGGAAACGTAAATTTGCACATCTTATCAGATTGGCCTAACACATACAACTCTGAATAGAAACCAATTTTGGGAATTTGCTTTGAAAAAGGAACATAAAAATCCTACACACGCAAGTGATTTTCCATCCAGTCAAGGTTATCAGGTGTGAAAGGATGAACTGAGCTGTTAGGCATGCAATCCATTCTCTAAAACACCCAATTTAACTCTGAAGAAAATCTCCCATGTCACTGGCCAGAATTAGCTTTCAGAAAATCTGTAGTAGAACCAAAGGTACATGGTTGTTTTAATGTTAATCAAAGTAGAGGGGAGTGTATAAAGAAAAAATTGAAAAAGAAAAGAAGAAAGAAATCTTTTCCATCCCAACCAAAAGTCTTGAAAAATTTCCTATATTTTCTGGTTTCATTTTTCCCAGAACTAAAACACCACAAAATAACAACACCCCAGCATACTCACTTCCAGCTCAGTCAGGAAGCGCTGGGGTACATAAACATTTTTTATTTCACTTTTTTACAAGACGGTGACCAACATTTTCTTAGCCTTCCAAAAAGCTTCAGGTTTGGAATACATTTTGGTTAAATGTCAGCAAAGGAATTTGCTCATCGTTCAAAAAACACATTTTCTTTCCAACCCTGGAGTATATGTAGAAACTGTGTTGTGAATGGAATTACAAAGAGGCTCAGAGCCACAAAGGGAAGCCCAGCTTTTATAATTCTTAAAGGAGAGTTGTAGAGAAGTATTGTGTATTGAAGGAAATAGGACTAATAAGAAGCATTTAGACAGCATGTTGTCCAAGTGCTTCTGTGATCACATTGTCATATTTGAATGTCACAAAACCCCCTGTGAACTAGGTATTTTTATTTCTTTCATTTTGTGGATGTGGAACTGGAAGAAGTTAAGTGTTTTACCTAATGTTTCTAAGTAAATGATAGAGAAAAAAACTGGAACTCTTCTTAAGAGTCTGAAACTATACACAGAGCAAGCGTGGATTAAAACCCCAAGGCCAGCATCTTACATAAAAGGAAAATACTAGAAGTTCACTATGGTCAAAGAAGGTGACATTGACTACAGTAAACCAGAGAAAGACATTCATGGCAATCAATTAAGAACAGAGGTAAAACCATCATTATGCAAATATCAAGATTGCATTACACAATCTTGATATTGTGTGAAAACACAATAAAATCAACTCAAATTGTGTATTGTGTGAGAACACAATAAAATCAACTCAAAAGTTACCAGAAATGAGAAACACCTATAGTGATAGTAGAGTATCATATTAATATACAGTGGCTTTCTGAGATTAAAAAAAAAAGAAAATTTAACAGCAGAAAGGACTCTACTAAAACAAGAAAGAGACAAAATGCTTAGGAATAACAACAAAAAATGAGTAAGCCCAATTTGGGATATCTTAAGACACAATGAATGACCACAAAAGAATATAGCAAGTTTTTGGATAAGAAGATTCCGCAGCCTAAAAATCACAACTTTCTATAACTCGTGAGCATCCCACATCTCAGTAAAAGTAACAAAAGGGCTCTGTTTTTTGAGGAGGCAAGTCTAGCCTGCAGTTAATATGGAGAAATAAACAAAGAATTGCCAGAAAAACTGCACAAAATGGACAGTGAGGGAAAACAAGCAAAGCAGGTGTTAAAGCCTAGATAATTAAAACAATGTGAAATAGGAGCACAAATAAGAAAAATTAACTGAGGACAACAGACAGACAAGATTGACTCGATTTAAAATGTGGTATTTCCACCAGGAAAGGATAAGAAAGATTGATAAATAAATGGGATTAGGATACCTGGGTAAATATATGGAAAAAAATCAAGTCTCATCATAGTATAGTATACTGTATTTCTAAGAAAGACCCAGAAATAGAGGGTTAAGGTAAAAATGTAAACCATAGAAATAGAAGAAAACCTGGGCTATTCTTTTCAAAGTTCTTTTTACTTTGAATTTAGAAGCAATAAAAACTAACGAATGTAATTACTTTTTTTTTGAATTTTACTTAAAGAGAAAAAAGAACAGAAAAATGGGTAGCAACAATACAGAATTCCAAGGGAAAAAAAAGAACAAAAAAAAACCACTAAGAAATCACTACTTGATGAATTACATACTGTCATCTTGGAAATAGTTGTTCAAGTTACAAAATTAAAACTTACAAAGTAGACATTCAAACAGTGAGACTGTTAACAGTTCTGTTCCATGATCTAAGAAAAACAGTAATATGGTCCTCCATCATACACACTTAAACATACATGCAGTTATATCCTTTAGAGCACTTTCTTTTCCTCTCTTTTTTACACTAGAAATTACACATTTTGGGTTTTATTACTCCTACACTTCTTATTACTTTTTACACTAGAGACACAGTGTGATATGTATAAATATGATTCTTATTTATTTCACTAATGAGGATAGTCTCAACTTGTCTCCATTTACCTATGAAGGCCTCAAGGTCATCCTTATTCATACCTGAGTAATATTCCATTGTATAAAAGCACGACATTTGTTTCACTCTGTGGTTGATGGGCATCTTGGTTGTTTCCAAGATTTAGCTATTACATGCTGCTATAAACATGGGTAAACGTGGGTCATATCACCGTGATATGACCTTTTCAGTTTTTCTGAGAAAATACTCAGGAAGGGAATAACTGGGTTGAATGGAACTTCCAATCCTAGTCTTCTGAGAATTCTCCATACTGGTTTCCATAGTGGTTGCACCAGTCTACACTCCCACCAACAGTGGAGCAGTGTTCCTTTTCCTCCACAGCCTCACCAACATTTGTTATCAGTTGATTTCTTGATGGCAGCTATTCTTTCCAGTGTGAGATGAAATCTCAATGCTGTTTTAATTTGCGTTTCTTGAATGACCAGTAATGGTGAACATTTATTCATGTATTTATTTGTCATTTGTATATCTTCATCTGAGAACTGTGTGTTCATCTCAGATGCTCATTTTTTGAGAGGGTCTTTGAATTTGGGGGCTTGATGTTTTTCAATTCTTCATATGTTCTTGATATAAATCCTTTGTCTGAGGGGTTGCTGGCTAAAATTCTTTCCTATTCTGTGAGTTTTCTTTTCACTCTGTTTGCAATTTCTTTTGAAGTACAGAAACATTTCAATAATATGAGATCCCAGTTGTTAATTCTCTGAAGCATTTCTCGTGCAGTTTGCTTTTTGTTCATTAATTCTCTGCCTACCCCTATGTCTCCAAGACTTCTACCTACCTTATCTTCCAGTAGATTTAGTGTTTCTGTTTTAAAGCTTAGGTCTCTGATCCATTTAGACTTTAGTTTTGTGCATGGTGATAGGCATGGATCTAGTTTCAGTCTTCTGCATGTGGAGAGCCAATTTTTCCAACACCATTTATTAAAGAGGTTATCCTTCTTCCAGTGAATATATTTAGCCCCTTTGTCAAATATCAGGTGGCTGAGTGTCTTTGTACCTATACTTGTATCTTCCAATCTGTTCCATTGATCCTCAGGTCTATTTCTTTGCTGGTTTTATCACTGTGGCTTTGTAGTACAATTTCAAGTCAGGAATTGAGGTGCCTCCTGCCCTGTCTTTATTACCCAAAATTGCCTTTGCTATTTTAGGTTTCTTCTGTTTCCAAATGAATTTTAGAAGTGTTTTCTCTAGATCTGTAAGGTATGTCAATGGTATTTTAATTGGGATTGCATTAAATCTGTATAACAGTTTTGGGAGTATGACCATTTTCACAATGTTGGTTCTTCCCAGCCAAAAGCAAGGAATATCCTTCCAATTTCCTAATATCCTCTTCAATCTCCTTTTTTTTTTAGCATAGATTAATTTTCAGCATATAGGTCTTTTACAGTCTTAGTTAGATTGATTCCTAAGTATTTCATTTTTTTTTAGATGTTATTGTGAAGGGTGATATTTCCATTATTTCTCTCGATGAGTTTCTTGTTTGTGTACAGGAATACTATTGATTTTTGAGCATTGATTTTGTATTCAGCTACACTGCTGAATATGTTTATTTCCTCTAGTAGTGTTTTAATGGAGGTTTTTGGGTCTTCTATAGAGAGTATCATGTCATCTGCCAATAGTGATAATTTAACTTCGTCCTTTCCTATCTTTATTCCTTTTATTTCTCTCTCTTGTCTGATTGCCCTGGCTAGCGTTTCCAGAACTATATTGAAAAGGAGTGGTGATAGCGGACATCCTTGTCTTGTTCCTGATTTTAAAGTGAAAGCTTTCAGTTTTTGTCCATTTAGTATAATATTGGCTGTTGGTTTGTCATAGATGGCCTTTATAAGGTTGAGGTAGACACCATGTATTCCGAGTTTCTGAAGGGTTTTTATCATGAACATGTGTTGGACTTTATTGAAAGCTTTTTCTGCATCTATTGAGATGACCATGTAGTTTTTGTTTTTGGTTCTGTTGATGTGGTATATCACATTTATTGATTTGCATATGTTAAACCATCCATGCATTCCTGGAATGAACCCCATTTGATCATGATGTATAATCTTCTTGATGATTTTCTGCATTCTATTTGCCAGTATTTTATTGAGAATCTTTGCATCAATGTTCATTAGTGAGATTGGCCTATAGTTCTCCTTTTTGGTTGGGTCTTTGTCTGGTTTTGGTATCAGAGTAACACTTGCCTACAGGAATGATTTAGGGAGGACTGCTTTCTTTTCAATTTCATTGAAGAGTTTAAGGATTATTGGCATTAAGTCTTCTCTAAATTTCTTATAGAATTCAGCTGTGAATCCATCAGGACCTGGGCTTTTCTTTGTTGGTAAGTTTTTATTACATTTTCAATTTCAATAGCTGATATTGGGTTATTTAAATTGCTATATCTTTTTGGTTGAGCTTTGGTAGTTCATATGTTTCTAGAAATCTGTCCATTTCCTTTATGTTTTCCACTCTATGTGAGTAGAGATTTTCAAAGTAGGTATTCATGATCTTTTGAATTTCCATGGGATATGTAGTAATTTCTCCCTTTTCAGTCCTTATTGCGTGAATTTGGGTTTTTTCTTTCTTTTGCTTTACAAGGTTAGCTAGAGGTTTGTCAATTTTGTTTATTCTCTCAAAAACCCAGCTTTTTGATTCATTAATTCTTTGTATTGTTTTTTTAGTTTCAATTGCATTGATTTCTGCTCTAATCTTTACTATTTCCTCTCTTCTATGAGCTTTGGGTTTAACTTACTCTTCTTTTTTTTAGAAGCTTGAGATGAAGCACTAGATTGTTTATTTGTGCTCATTCTGTTGTATATTTTTTTTTTGTTTCAATTGCATTGATTTCTGCTCTAATCTTTACTATTTCCTCTCTTCTACGAGCTTTGGGTTTAACTTACTCTTGTTTTTCTAGAAGCTTCAGAGAAGCACTAGATTGTTTATTTGTGCTCGTTCTGTTTTCTTGATATGACAGTTTATTGCTTTATATTTCCCTCTTAAGACTGCTTTCATTGCTTCCCACAGATTACAGTATGTTGTTTCTGCATTTTCATTGTAGGTATTATAGGTATTGTTTTATGTCTTCTTTAATTTCATCTGTAGCCCACTTGTTGTTCAAAAGGTTGTTATTTAATTTCCATGTATTTATGCCAGTTTTGCAATTTCTTTTGCCATTAATTTCCAATTTCAGTGCATTATGGTCAGATAGTATGCATGGGATAATTTCAATACCTTTGCATTTACTTACTCCTGTGTTTGGTGCATATATATTTGTAATTGTTAGTTCTTCCTCTTGGATTTTTCCACTTATGAGTATGTAGTGACCTTCTTTGTCTCTTTTAATCATTTTAGGCTTCAAGTTCACATTGTTTGCAAATACAATAGTTACCCCTCATTTTTTCTGGGTTCCTGTTGCATGGAATATTGTTTTCCATCCTTTGACTTTTAATCTATGAGTTTCCTTTTGGGTCAGATGTGTTTCTTGTATACAGCATATTGTGGGATCCTGTTTCTTGATCCATCCTGTCAACCTATTTCTTTTGATAGTTGAATTGAGGCCATTTACATTTATTGATATCACTGATATGTACTGGTTCGACTTTGCCATGCTATGTTCCAATTGTTTGCTTTCTGCTTTTCCCTCTTATTTAGTTGCTTGTCCTACCTGGTGGTTTCTTTCTGTTGTTTTGGGGATTGTGGTTACTTTTATCTCTGTCTAGTATGTCTTTCAATACTCTTTCTAGGGTTGGTTTTGTGGACATGAATTTCTTCAGTTGTTCTTTGTCATGGAAGTATCTTGTTTCTCCATTAAATCTGAATGAAAATTTTGCTGAGTATATCAGTCTGGGTTGAAAGTTGTTTTCTTTCAGTGCTTGAAATATCTCACTCCAAGCACATCTTGACTTGAAGGTTCATGCTCAAAAGTCTGCTGTGATTCTAATGGGTTTTCCTCGATAGGTGACTTGTGTGTTTTCTCTAACAACTTTTAGTATTCTGTTTTTATGTTGTATGTCTGAGGTCTTAATTATTATGTGTCTGGGTGTAGATTTATGTTGGTTGTGACTTTTTGGTGTTCTATATGCCTCACTTACCTGCATATCAGATTTTTTCCCATGTTTGCAAAATTCTCTGCTATTACTTCTATGAATAGCTTAGCTATGACATTTGCATTGACTATTCCTGCATCTTTACTGATGCCTATTAGTCTTATATTGTTTCTCTTTGCATCATCTTGAAGTTACTGAATTGTCATTTAATGCTGCTTTGTTATATTTTAAAAGTTCTATCCTTTCATGATCACTAATTGCGATCCTGTCCTCAAGGTCCAAAATCCTATCCTCAGCTTCATTTAAACAGTTTCACATGCTTTGAATAGAATTTTTTGTTGCTTAGATGTTTCTTTCAGTTTGCTTCATGAATTCTGCTTGTTTTCTATATTGTTCCTTCAAGGTTCCAATCAGTTTCCCATGCTCCTGTACTTTTTTCTCTATTTCTTCTTTAGCTGCATTCAGCAACTCCTTTACTATGGCTGTTACTTCTATCTTTACATGGGAGAGTACTTCTAATTTGATTTCCCCTATGGCCTCATGGAGTTGCTTTTTCATTTCATTCACTATCTTTTTAGAGATTTCCAGTGTGTTACTTTTGGAGTCCTCTATTTCAATGTCTCCTGTACTTGCTTCTGGTGAACTAGATGTTTGTGATTGCATTTTGCCTTTTTGTTTTGCCATTTTCCCTTTTTGAGTTAGTGTTTGGTCCTTCAGACCCTCTAGTGTCAACTGTTGGTAGTATCTTGATGTCCTACTGTAAGGTTGATGTTTGTCCAATTGCTGAACACACAATGAATAGGTGGGCCAGTCACCTGACTTCCTGGTGCAGGGCCTGTTGAGTGAGTCTTATATTCTTCCTGGGCTGACAAGCCTAGTAGTACTGATGTAGGTCAGCTTTTAGTTTCTGCTATTACTTTATCTTCAGGTTATTCCAAGTCATCAAATCTCCCTGTCTATTGTATTTGTGTTGGCTGAGGCCCTATTGTGTCCCTATTGTCTTCCTGTGTGTCTCATAAGCCCTTCTGATTTTCTTCAAGTTGGGGGAGTCCTTCTCGGCACACTCTTCACTCTGCCTGATGTTTTCTGTATGTAGGAAGGGGTCACCCTCACTCTTGTCAGACTTACCAAGGTCTTACAGTTAGTTGGAGGGAGGTTTACTACTGGCTGTTACCCACTGTAAACCTCTATTTTAGGGGCATACTCACCACACCTGACTGGAGCCAGCTGAGATCTGCTGTTTTGGTGAGACAGTCACTTTATCTCCCTTCAAGCTAGCACAGATAATCTGCTGTGGTCCAAGGTTCCTCTGGGAGCAGAGTTCCAAGTTTGCCCTGTGTGCTGGGATTCTGCAGGGGCACGCACAGTCAGGGCCCAGGGGTGGATTCTGGGCCCTGCTGGCTGCCTGGAGTTTGCTGAGCATTGTAGTTACATTTTAAAGACATATGCATGAGGAGATAATGATTAAAATCATGTGTATTACTAATTAGGGTAATATATTTCTTGCACGTATTATAGGCTATCTTTTCTAGGTATCTAACATTTGACTTCTCCAGGCCATATTGAGTAAAAAGAAATTGTCTTTGGCTACATATTAAATGTATGCTATAGTTAATGTATACAAGTAACAAAAATTATATATTATATATATATATACATATATATATATATTTGTTACTGTAGCAATTTCTAAAAAGAGAGACAATTGTCCTGTAGGTTGCAGGTTGGATATGCCTCTGAGTGTCCTTTGAAATTCATAAAACAGTATCAACAATTGCTCACAGCAAAAAGAATGAGTAAATGTACACAGAAAACACAGAATTACAAATGACTTGTAAATATATCAGATGCTCAAGTTATTCATCACCAACTAGTGGGATAAAATAATGAGTTTAGTGACATCACCTCCAGAGATGGTGTGCAAACAGGAACTCATCCATTGTTAGTCTGAGTACAAACTGATACAAAATATGTAGTGGGAATTTTGCAAGTGGGATTGCATGCTATGCAGCTACACAAAAGAGAGTAAGAACATCCTCAAAGTTCTGTTATGGAAAAACTTTCCAACATACATTATTAAAGGAAATGAATTTAAGCTAATAGATTACTTTTTACATGTGAAACAGAGTAATTTTCTTATTGGTATATGGAACCTATACAAACTGTGACTAACTCCTACCCCCACCCTCCTGGTCATAAGATAAACACAAGGTCATCACAGACCACATCGAAGCCATACATAAGTCTAGCTTGTTATTAGAAACTGTGCTTTGAAATAGTTTTAATTGTGGCAGATTCTGTATACAATAAAAGTCATCATTTAAGTATTTTTAAACATTAAGTACACTCATATTGTTTTGCAGCCATTACCACCAGCCATCTCCAAAGTTTGTCTTCCAAAATTGAAATTCTGTAGTCATCAAATAGCAATTTCCCATTCCTCCATCTTGCCTCCAGCCCCTTGTGGCCACTACTTTTTTTCTGTCTCCATAAATTTGACTCTAGATAATTTCACACAGGTGGGATCATACAATGTTATCTTTTTGTGAAGTTTCAAATATATAGAAATGTCCACAGGTTCCAATTTCATTCCTGTAAAATCCGACTTTCCTAAAATCTTCCTGCAATGCAAAAGTTGAAGATGAACAACTTGACTTGTGGCCATGTACTTTGATGCAACAGTTAAGGGATTTGATTTTGAGAGAGATTAATCCAGAAAACCATTAAGTTTAAATATGATTACCCATCTGGTAGGTTTTATTCTGGCTTAATCTCTCTCCAAATTAGATCCGTTAACTCTTACACCAAGATGAGTTTATCTGACCCACAATTAACTGTTAAGACAGCCCACCCTTGCTAGAAAATAAATTCATATATAATTTGCCTCAAATACTTAAATTTAGTCAGTGGTTTGAATAAAGAAGTGAATCAAATGCCTTTGAGTTTTCTGGCTGAGTTTTGAAGACAAACAGCATGGAAAAGACAAATCTAATCATAAGCTAATTAGAGAAGTCAAAATGTGTCTAAAGTTGGTCCTGTTACTTAGCATTCTATCTCTGCATCATCCCAGCCTTGATGATTCATAGAGCAAACTAAGAACTCAAGGACACAGAAGGCCTGAGCCACAGGAGGGGAAAGGACAGGCAGGGCCTCAGACAGTTGGAGGATTCCTATCTGTTCAACAAAACTTCAGAATTGGCAGTGGGTGTACTAACATTTCTGGCCTATTCCTAACTCCAAGCTTTATCACAACTTCTTTCTCTCTGTCTCTGTCTCTGTCTCTCTCTCTGTCTCTGTCTCTCTCCCTCTCTTCTGCTTCCACTCCCTCCCCCTCCCTCTCTTTCTCTCTTTTCAGTACTGGGGACTGATCCCAAAGGCTTCACATTGAGCTGTATCTCCAGCCCTTTCAGATTTTTTATTTTGGGATAGGCTCTCAGTGAACCACTAAGTTGCCAGACTGGGCTTGAATGCGCAATCTTCCTGCCTCAGCTTCCTAGCGTGGTAGAATTACAAGCATGTTCCAGTGTGCACAGCTTATCATTTCTTTTCTTCCTTCCTTCTTTCCTTTTTTTTCCCTCTTTTTCAAGTTATTCACTTAGCTTCTTTAAAATTTTTGATTAACATGTAATAACTATGCATATTTATGGGGGATACTATATTTCAACACATGCACACAGAGGATATTGATCAAATCAGGGTAATTAGTTTTTAAGTCTCATCATTTCTTGCTTTTTTGGAATCTTTGAACTCCTTTCTATTAGATTCCCATAAAATACGCGATCAGTTATTGCAAACTGTAATCACCCCACTGTGCTATGGAAGACTGGATCCTACTCCTGTTTTGCTACCCACTGATACTGTAGCTTAGGAAAGGATGCTGAGGGGAACAGAGAGGGATTAGAAACTGAGGATCACAGTTTCTTGGCATTTGTGCTCATAAGGAATGTTGCTAAGTCATATCATTGGAATGAACGGACTCTGATAAATTCTAGTCTAATCATATTACTGCTCTTCTAGTAAGATGCTTATCTTTTCATAGTGCCCAATCACAGGTAAGAATAAAATGACACCTGATAGAATGGTCTAGAAACAGAGAGAGAGAGCTCAGCCAACAGTGCTTCAAAATCACAGGGACCTTCCAGGGAGAGGTGCTCCATTGTGGGGAAAACTACGCATCTCTTAGAATAACACAGTTTCACAGTGGAACCAACTTTATGAAATTATTTTAAGACTCTTTTCTAAAGTCAACATCCACATTTTTAAAAACCACTTTATGCTATTCTCTATTCCTCTCTCATGTTTTCATTTTTCTTTATACTACACGTATCCTTTTCTATAAAGTAAAAGAATCGGATAGAATAATAAGTAAGAACCAAAGTTTTTTCTGCTGGGTGAATTCATTTGGGTTTTTTTTCCCAGGTGTTTCCATGCTGTCTGTCAACCAGCCAGGTAAAGGTGTGAGCAGGTCCTCAACCTCTCACCAACCTCACACCACCTGTGGACACAGCCCCATTATGGTCAGGAGGGTGCACCACGCCTAATCAGCCGCACCCCAAAGGGGAGCCCTGGTAAAGACCTGCACGTACCCAGACCCAAGACCAAAAATGACAACACAGTCTGCAAATGGGCTTCTAAATCTGGGGTGGCAGATGATGGTGGCTGAGTTACAGAAAATTCTGGAAGCCCCCAATCTCACAGGCAGACGTAGTGAAGGAAACAAGCTGCCTGTTACTGTCTTCTGCCCTCTAAGGAAGGTGAAGCCGAGCCCACAGCCCCTTAGGCTCACCCAGCCCCTCACTGGCCTGGCGCTGAGACTGGGACGTGCTGCTGGGGACGGGGTGCCACAGATGTCTCAGGAAAAGAACTGGGAGACCCATGCTGAGGCACCGCCAGAGAGGAGGCAAGGAAAGGGAGGCAGAGGCAAGAAGAGAGCTGGTGACATGCTGTCAGGCTGGCGACTCCACGGGATGGAGCAGGCAGGACAGGGGCCCCTGTGGGATGGCCAAGGGACGCTTAAGAGCAGGAGCAGGGCTGGGGCTCAGGGGAAAGCACATACTGCGCATGTGCAGGACCCTGGCCTCCATCCCAGCACACACAGAGAACAGGGCGGGCAGCGCTGCTGCGAGGGAAGGCCTCATTTCCCATCCAGACGAGGACACGTGCCTGAGATGCACAGAGGGAACGCACCTGGCTTTGCAGCACACAGTCCCCCGCGCTGTGCAAACAGAGTCCTTGGGCATCTGCGGACGGCAGGACCCCCACAGCGCAGCCAGTGCACCCCAGCGAATCCTGTGCACCCCAGAAGGACAGAGGCACTTTCACCGCCACCCAGATGACGTGGAAGTTGTATGGGAGGTGTGTGTGTGTGTGTGTGTGTGTGTATTTTTTTTTTTTTTTTTTGAGGATCCAAAGATTTTTATCCAGTTCTCAAAAGGAATAACGGCTCCACTGAGTTACTAGTCTCTGTGGTAGAAACTTCTACCTTGCGAATGACTTAAAAATTTTTTTTGAGTTCACTGGAATGGAAAACACTGTAAAATCACAATCAGGCGGAAAGAGCCTGAACCAGGAGCCGAGCGGCTCAGATTCTGCCACTCCATGAAACAGCTGAGGGCACCGGCAGCTCCCTCCCTGCACGAAAGTGGGAATAATTATCCTCATTTTTACCTCATAGAGTTGTAATGAGGAGCAAGTAAAAATAACAGACGTTCATGCACTTTCTAAGGTACATCGTGTAGCCCAGTGTAAGATATTATTAGATCTAATCTGGCATTAGATTTGCTAATCTAACACCAGAATAGCAAGTACAAAAATGAACTCAGTGCAAATATTTTTACAGTTCAATCATGGACAGTATCCTCTTTTCTTGCCATAATAAACAATGGTGTTCTGCCTTAAATGATGTTTTTATTGTACTCTTAACCCTTAAAAGTTCCCTGTATTCTGGCCTCGCATGACAGCTTCGGTGACTTTTTTCTGCCTATTGTCTTCTCTACAGTCGAGCGTGTTAGATTTGTGCAGAGGCAAAAGAGGCGTTCACTGCTCTTTCTCTGCGTGGCAGTGGTGGTGACATTTGATCTTATACGGGGATTAAGTCATTCGTGGGTAGAGCCCAAAGGTAGGGGCAACTCCAAAAAAACAACCAGCTCCCTGCTCCCACAACATCCCAAAATTCAGTCACTTCCCTACAGCTATAATTTGTAGTCTGTCTGGCACTGAGAATTCTAACTGCAGCCTCTGTGGTTTAAATAAAATGTATCTACAGCAGCTTGGAGCCGAGTTTTAAAATGTTCCATGTTATTTTAGTTCAAGGACAAGCTTTTAAAATTAAAAGAAAACTTTGGTTTTAATTATAGATTAAGAGTGAAAGTTGTTTTTATGGAATGCTCTTGACTCCCACTGTTGGAGAAAGCATTTCAAAAAATTTTTTTTCAAACAAATTAATTCTTCTCTTAAAGAAACAGCCTTCACTGTCACAGGAAGATCAGACTCTTGAGAAGACCCACACATGCGCGTGTGCACACACGAACCAGAAAGGCATATTTGTGGTTTTCAAAGTATGATAGTCATGGTCCATCCACTCGGTATTTCATTTTCCACTGATTTCAGTTACATTTTAGAAGCAAGAGGCAATATTTTAACAAATGTTATTGCAGATACAGTAATAGCTAATCAGAGGCAACTGATACAGCTAATTCACCTTAAACGCTAGAAAACTTGCTATCTTAATAGCCTGCAGAACACAGGTGTTGACATTTGCTGTTTACACAACAAAGGATTCCCCGTAGAGTTCTTCTAGAACATCCAGTGTCTGTGCTGTCTTTTAAACTTGATTTGAGGGCCAGGGATTTAGCTCAGTGGCATAAGTGCCTGCCTGGCAAGTGCTAGGTCATGAGTTCAATCCCCCATACCAAAAAAAACAAAAAACAAAAAACCCAAAAACTTGATTTGATTTAAGCCTTACTTTATGGAATGCGTCTATTCTGTAAGTTGAAGCATATTTTATGTATTTTCTGGGGACTTTGAAGGAACATGAAGTAGAAGCTTATGTCAAATCTGTAAGCAGGGCAGCAAGTGAAGACACAGACTTATCCTCCTCCTCCTGCTCACCGTGAGCTGGGGCCATAGCAAGGACTCTGACTGCAGTCCTGTTCCCTCCACAGACTTGCTGCACTTTGCAAGGAGCACCTTCTAATAAAAAGTATGTCAGCCCCGTTCCAGAGGATCCCTTCACCTGTTTCCATCACATTTTTGGACCCAGTACGTCTCCGGAGAAATGTGACAGCATATACTTGGCCCCTTCCAGCTTCTCTGTTATGTTCCCAGATCCCCTCTCCTCTCTGTAAAGATGCCCTTGGGCTCCCTATTGCAACTCTGAAGCCAGAGTGTCAACGGCTTGGCCTACAGAGAAGGTTTGGGCCTATTGGCAGCCTCAGATGCCCACAGTGGGGCTCTGAAAGGAACTATCAGGAAGACAAAATAAATTCCAGGCTGAAGGTGCTTATCAAACAAGCTACGTGGCTGATGCTAATTTTCTGGGAAAATGAAAGGATTAAGATTCTCAGAGTAACTAAGGGGTCTCCCTGAAAACTCATACACTCAATTCCGTACAGGTTATATTCTGTTTTTGAAATACCTGTGGGAAATGGGGATAATTGTGGTACCTACTTTATGGAGCGGTAAAAGAATGAGGACAATGCATGCAGGATGCATAGCAGGAGCCTGGCTATACTGTCATTATCTCGCCCTCATGTGAATGTTTCAACAGCTGTTTCACACCTCAGAGATCAGCGGTGACCCTGACTCTGGAGAGGCTGCCGGAGGACCTGGGGTGACAGACTGAGGGTTCTTCTGTAGGTAGAAGAAACAGAGCCAGAAGAGAGAACACTTAGAGAAGGAGGTGGAAAGATCTCACAAAGATGAGCTACCATCCTGGTAAACCTTTTCAGATTCAGGAAAAAGTAAGAATGGTCAGGAGTACGGTTTCAAAGACAAACAGATCTGAGCTTAAATCTGACTCTGCAACATCATAGCTTCCAAGAGCTAACTGAAAAATATGGTGAATGTTCACATTTCTGAAACTTATCACCACAGGAGACGTGTTGCCATTAATTCCTCTCTAAATATCCTTGCTTGCTTTTAACTTACCCACCCGACATTTTTGCCAGTTTCTGAAGCACTTCTGGAAGTCCTCTCTTGTGAGTGTCCTTATAAAGTGTGATAAAAAATGCAGTGACTGTGTTGTCAAGTGCCGTCCAGTGGAAAGTCAGGCTCCTAAAAACATTCTCAACCATCTTGCTCCCTGGACTTGGCACTGTGTGGCATTTGGCTCCTCCCCAAAGTCAAAATGACCACGAAAGGTGAACATTTTGCATTGATTTGGGACATCGAGGCAGTCACATGGTGCAACTAATGATACTCATGAAAGAGAACATCCAGAACTGTTCCAGGAAGTGGCAAAAATAATGGAAAAAGTGTATTTGGAGTGCAGAGGAATATTTTGAGGGGGCTTGACCAATAGTAATGTGTCTTTTACCAGAACCTTTACAATTTAAACACAATATTTTTCAATCATACTTTCTACATAGGCACATTCTGCTGCCTAAATCTTCTATATCATCTTTAAAGTAAAGGCAATAATATATACATCATGGAGTTATTGTAACTACTACATAAAATATAACTCACATACATAAAATGCTATGAGCCAGGCATGCAATAAGTCCATGGAAAACGGCAGGTTTTATGACCATGCACAGCACAGAGATGCCACATTCATCACCCCCAACACTCTGCTCACTATTGTGAACCATCCGGCCAGCTGCCTCGGGCACTGTGTTGTTGGTGCATTGATGCCCACCTGCATGCTAGGATGCCTGCTCCAGTCTGTAAAATATGTGTAACCTAAGGAAATCAGAAGAAATCAAGAGTGTAGAGCATATGTGTTTGTCTTTCATAGTCATACATAAATTTTAACTTAATTAGGTAGGGTTTTAGCATTCAGTCTGTAGATTACCAGAAACATTTAAATCAGTATATCTCCTATCCTTTAAAATAACCGCACTAATGATACTGTTTATTGAATTTGGGACAAATGAGCAAAACCTTACACATATCTCCTTGCTACATAATCTACGCTGGGATAGGCAGAATTTTGCCTACCCCCATCTCCACTCATGTCTCTGGCATTCCACGTGTGAACATATTATGTTACATATGAAAAGAGAATTTGCAGATGTCATTCAGGTGATCAATCAGTTTAACCTTGAAACTGGGAGATAATTTACCATTAGATAAGTGGGTTCAATGTAATTACAAGAACAATTAAATGCATAAATTTGTCATGGTTAATGACAGCGTAAGGGTGGGGCATGGGGTTGCTGAGAAAGTACAAGGAGCCAGAAGCAAAAGAAGAGAAGCTGTGAGGTCAGGAAATGCGGGCCCCAGTACCACAACCACAAGGAAATGAACTACACCAGTGGTCAGAATAAGCTTTTAAGTGGGCTCTTTCTTAGTACCATTAAGACTCCAATGTGACAGACATTTCTATATTGGCCTCATGTTATGCTGAGTGGACAATCCAGCCAGGCTGCGCTAGACTTTCGACCCACAGAACTGTGACATAAACTGTAAAATGTGTGACAACTTGTCATGCAATAAGAGAAAACTAAAACATAGGCATAACAACTAGTTTTTGATTTGTAACTGTAGTCACAAGACTTATAAACTTGGTATGTTAATGAATTTAAAAAACACACTACATTTCTTCCAGCTACACACAAGCTACTCCCTCCTGGAAATACAGGTGCCATGACCTCAAATTGGCCTTCTGCTATTTTCTCTGCCCTTCTTAGTGCAAGAGGTTCGTTTAATAACTTAGAATAAATAGTTGGATGTGCTTCTAGCCATTAGTATGGCCAACAAAAGGTATACAGATGTTTCCCTGGAAAATAAACTCTTTTAGGACAAAATAAGATCTGAAACTACAAAACTACTAGAAGAAAATAAAAGGAAAAAGGTCCATGATGTAAGTCAAGGCAGTGATTTACTGGATATGAGCCCCAAATCACAAATGATTAAAAAAAAATAAAGATAAAGATGATTTCATGCATTAAACTAAAAGCTTCTGTACAACAAGGAAAAAAATAGAGAAATAGAGTGAAGAGACAGACTATAAATTAGGAGAACATATTTGCAAGTCATATATTGAATAACAGGCTGATGGCTACAAAAAACTCAGTAACAAGGAGATGAACAACTTTATTAATAAAGTAAGAACTTGATAGATATTTCTCAAATGACATACATACAGCCAACAGATATATGAAAAAAGATCAACATCTCTAGTTATAAGATAAATGCAAATTAAAAACACAGGGAGAGATCACTTCATACTTGTTAGCTTGGGTATTATCAAAAAGAAGAAAGCTAAGTGCTGGCAATGAGGAAAAGAGAATATTTTCACATTATTGACTATTTACTATAATAATACTTAATTATCGTGGTCACTAATGTTTTTGCCACAAAGAAATAGTATTTGAGGTAACAGACATGCTAATTAACCTCATATGATCATTCCACAATATACATACATGTATAAAAACATCACATTGTTTTATATATATATATAAGAATTAAGAATTTTATATATATATAATTACTTGTCAGTTAAAAATAAAAAATAAACCTTTCAAATCCCCATATTCCCAGGAAAAGCCTCATGAAGGAGGAAGCTGCGATCATAACTAAGATAACATAACAACTGGGTATTTGCTGTTTATACCATCTTCCCAATGGCCAGACGAACTAGTGACAATATGTAAAATTATTGACTCTAGGACCTCAAAGTACATACCAAAGCATTAGCTACAGAATCCAGGAAAAGGCCCATCCATTTCTACCCGAGACAACAGTAAAGTCACTACAAGGAAAGAACTCTAGAAATGTTAAAAATAAAAGTTTTTTGATCTTGGAAGAATCTTGGAAACAGTGGCCTGTTTAAAACATAGCACTATGTAAGCAGTATATATTCTAGATGACAAATTTAGATAGCCAAGCCTCTCCCTGAAAGAAGAAAAAAAAGAGCACTGAAAAATATTCTGTACCCATTCTACTACTGTCCAGAGATGCAGAAGTATTATGACACATTCAGTTGACTTGGTTGTAGTCAAACAAAGCAGAGGAGAATCTGGACAGGAATGCTCTGAGCAAAGGTGATGTGCTTTATTGTTAGAAGAAGAAAAAATGTTTAAACAGAAGAAGAAGGAGGGAAAGGTGGAGGAAGAGGAAAAGATAGAAAGGTATTAGAGGAAAGAAGATACTTCAATATTTTCGTGATAAATCAAACATACAAATTTTAATAGTACTTTATTAATATGATGTTTTTGAAACATGTGAACCCTTTCCCTCCCACGGTGTTCTTTTGTTTTTATGTATAACTTTAATAGATTACATCTGTAGCACTACCTAATACTAAAGTAACCCAATTGCAAAAGGGTATAAAAACATATGGCCATATGATATTTAATGCTCCATTAATTGATAATTTTGTTTGAAGAAAAGATTGGCAAAAAGGAGTGGAATTCTTAGCTCCTTGCTTTTACTTAAAAATTCCCAACAGTACTCACTCAAGCAAAGAACTTAAGTTTTCCACTGGAAAGACAAAAAGAAGTTTCTAGTATTAGCTAGAAACACTCAGCTACAGAGTAAAATAGTATCCTTTTGGATCTGAGTCACAGTTCAAAAGCATTGGATTTATTAGGTACACAACTGCTAAGGAATACTATATAGTTTTATTGTAATTACAGGTATTTTTACTTAATTAAATTGCATTTAGAGCTTTATTTCAGGCACTGTAGATTAGGATATTTTACTTATAATAATGTGCTTTTTATGCAAATAAAATATATCAGGAATTTTGCAAGAGTTCTAACTGTTCCATTCTTCAGACAGTTACTTTGTATTTATTATTCCTTGACATTGAGAATCTATGCATAATTTTGAATGTGTGTAAATTCTTGCTGAAAACTACTGGAAACTAAGAACACATATTTTGTGATAAAAGTCTGCATTTAAGATAGTACACTTATTAAGCTTGACTCATTTCTCTCTCAAAATCCTGTTAAAACTATAGAAAGTGAATATAAACTCGAGTGTGTGCCTGACAGTGCTCAAAGACAATAAAGATCATCGCTGCCAAATCAGGAAAGTTGAGCGATTCATGAAAGATAAAATACACATGGCATCACATTGGTGGGGAAATCTAAACGGAGAACCACAACTCAAAACACGTGGAGGCCAAGACCGCGGCCAAGCCTGAGCTGCTTTCCCTAGCAGAACAGAAGACTCCCGAGTCAGAAGTTCAGTCAGAAAATTAGGGGGCTGTGAAGGAAGTCATGGAGATTCCCAGTTAACGGAAAGCCATCCGAAACTTGAGTCCATGGATCTAAAGCCTCGCTGAGTTCATAGAGAATTTTCTGAGTCATCCAGCTACAAATGCTCTTTAAACCGGTTGGGGAGGGGAGCTGGGCCTGTTTAAATAGGAATCCTAGCAAAGGGCCTTAAACCATGCTAATAGTAAGTACAGTGCTGCTGAGGCTGGACCTCAGTGGGTTCGGTCTCCAGCACTAAAAATAGAGATTCAGGTAACTTCTGATCTGTAAAGGGGCCAGCTGCCATGACAAAGGCGTGAAAAGTGATGTTAGTTTTCCTTCACTGCGACAAAATATCTGAGAAAATCAATTTAAAAGGGCTAAGGGTTTAGTTTTAGCTCACGGTTGCAGAGGGCTCGGTCCATGGTCCATTAGCTCTGCTGTCTGGGTCTGTGACAGAGATCACGCCAGAGATCATGTGATGAAGCAAAGCTGCCCACCTCATAGTGTCCAGGAAGCCAAAAGGGCAGAAGGGAAGGGACCAGGGTCCCAAAGTCATGCTCAAGGGCACACCGACAATTAACTAATTTCCTCCCACTGGAGGGAGCTCTTTCTACAGGTTTCAACCCCTCCCCACAGGGCCACAGGGTGGGACTCTAGCCTTCAATATGTGGACCTTTGGAGGACATTTCTGATTTAATCTACAGCAGAAGATACAAAGGAAACTCTTGGAGAATAAAAATAGGTCACCAAAATTAGAAGGAAAGTTAAATAGAAAGCTGATTAATAGAATAGACAGGGAAATGTTGAAGCTTAGCATACTAATAAGTAGGTACAGAAGCTACACAGAATATAAAGAAAAAAGAGAGGAAAAGGTGGACAATAAGGAGTCTCAGGCCAAGATCATCACACAGGTGATTTTTTCAAACTTTCAAGATGATCAGGAGAGCTAACCGTCACTTCATTTAAAACTTTCCAGAGTGGAAAATGATGAAACGTTTTCTAGTTTACTGCACAAAACTAATATAATTCTAATACCAAAATTGTGCCAGGAGACTATTAGGAAAACAAAGAAATTACAGACAAATCTCACTTGAGTTTTGATGTAAAACTGTTTCAGGCAGCTGAGTGAGTTAGAAATACTATAGGCAGTGAGACAGGGCTAGGTCCAGAAGCCTAGATACCTTGCAACTGTGGGGGAGACAGACACCTCCTGCTGTGGGCCAGGCCTCAAGGCAAAAGATCAAGCAAATGCATATGTATCCTAAAGGCTGATATTCTAAATAGCTCCCTATCACCCTGAGGAAGTCAGGAGTCACCATTCCAACCCCCTAGGGAAGAGTCACTGCTCCCTAAGAATGCCCGCTTTCTAGGTGACTCGCTTCCCCATTTGTCCCCAATTTAATCAATTTTACCTGGACAATTAATCTTATTGGTTAACCATAGTTCTGTCCCACCTTATACCTGTCTGCTTTGCAACTTCCCAGACTTCTCCACCTTGAACCCATCTCACCCCATGTTTTTATTCTATAAAAGTCTCTAGAAAAGACAGAGTCCCTGGTAACCCTCTGAGGACCCCTTCTGTCTCTCTCCAAACAGAAGCTTTCTTTCTCTCAATAAATATATTCTAAACTGTGTTGTTTCTAAAATTCATTCTTTGATTTTAGAGAACACAAACTGGTACCGGACATAGTAGCTTGGGAATTTCATTCCCCTATATCAAAACTACTAAATAAAACACTAGTAAATTGAACCTAGGAATATATTTAAAAAATGATACATTGTGATCAAATAAAATTTTTCCCAAGAATTCAAGGACAGTTAAACACTAGGAAATTTGTCTTAAAAATAACTACATGAATGTTTTTAAAAGGACAACTTGAAGATGGTCTTAAAAATTGAGAGAACAGTATTTTATAAATGCAATTAACTATTCAATTGTGTGTGTGTGTGTATGTATGTGTGTGTGTTTCTGGTGGGGTTGAAATTTCTCTTATTAACTATTCTAGGAATAAAAGGAGAACATCTTAAATTAATACTTCTCTTGTCCCTTATGATAACCAGAAGCCCTCTGAAAAAATATACTTAATGATAAAATATAAGAAAAATTCCCTTTAATATTTATCATTGGTATTCTCCAGTATGATGCAGTAACTACAGGGAGAAAGGAAGGTAAAGGAAAATTAAAAAGTACATTTTTTATTTTAAAAAGGGAAAAACAAAAAAGTATAAGAAAAACAAGAAACAAAGGAGACAAACAACAATAACAAAAAACCAAAACAATAATAATATAGGTTTTCAAAACAAGGTGCTAGGAACTTAACAAAGGTGGTTATTTTGCATAGTTATCTTCAAAAGAGTTACTCAGAGTACCAGATATAAACATGCAAAATTGATCTAATCCTATGAGTATTAACCATTTTGTTCCAAGAACTAATAGAATTGATAGTACAATCATCTTAGCTATCTTAAGTGTTTATGTACAAATTTATGGTTTTTTTTCCCCTTCCTTCTTTTCTCTTTTTCCCTATCTGAGTTATTTTTCCCCTTTCAGCAATTTATTACCCTTTCACAATATTTATTGAATATTCTGGATCTTATTTACTCTTTCAGTTTTTTACACTAGGGAGACATGGTATGAATATTATATTATATTAAATTAAAATTTACCATCTAGTGAAGATACACTGGTGTACTTTGATAATCAAGCTAGATAAAAATATTCAATATGCAATAGGTTTCCTTCATGTCAATGATAGCTATTATAATACAAAATTGCCAAGAAGTTGTCCAAAAGAAATAGTAAGAATAACAAATAAAACTCCTAGTAATGAGCTATTTGAGAACTATGCCCAGATCTATGTAAAACTTTTGAGTGTCATGAAAAATCACCAGAACAAATATCCCTGAGTAGAAAAACTTGATACAACAAAGACAAAAACATTCCTCCAACTTATATTCAGTGAAATTCCCACTTAATTTCCAACAAGTTTTATAGTAATAAGGAACTTGTCAAATTTATTTGAAAGTTCAACTGGAAAATTAGATTCAAGAGCCTGGATGAGACTATTTGGAAAAAAAAGTAGACACAACCCACCATAAATCAAAGTGTAAAATATAATTGTGGAAATGGGATACTGTTAATATAAAAATTTTTTATGTTTCATGGACTATAAGAGTCTAGAAATAGATATACATACAACTTAATATATAATAAAGTTAGCATTTCAAATCAAGACAGAAAGGTTTAAAAAAGTGTTCAACTATGTTGGGACCATTGGCTATCCACTTGAGAAAAAAATAGAAGTCTGATAATTGCTTGGTGTAATTTACAAAAATAAATTGTAAGTTGTAAGTAGTGCATATTAAAATAATAAAAATATTAGAAAAATGTAGATGCACCCTTCTTTATTTTTATTTTCTTTCTTTATCTTCCTAAAAATGACACACAACATACAGAACACAACGGCAGATTTAACCTGTTTCGGCCTCGGATATGCTCGCTGGACCCAGTGCCCGCCCTGAGAGGTGGGTGTCATGTCACTGTCCCGTTCCCCATTGCTCCTTTGAGAGGCTGCCGCCTTGCTGCTTGGAGCTGAGTTCGATTTGTGATAGAGACACTGTGACCTGTACGTATCTAAGGCTTCCTGAAAACCGTGGGCATCCTTTGCTGTGTGGGTTTCCCAGAATCACATCTTATCAGCGATGCAAGCTCCTTCAGATTGTCGCACCATACACCTTAACTTTATAGCCAGGGGAAAGGCGGCCCTTTTTAATAAAGGGACCTGTCTGAAAACACAAACCCAGTGTTGCTAGCAGATCTGGCTGAATACACGGCTCCTTATTTCTAAGGCATTGCTCTCTGTTTTTTCCACATGTGAATTTCCTATGGCCTAATCTACAAACGGCTCATTTCATGCCAGGTAAGGAGGTAAACTAGGGAGAAAATTCGAGGCCAGCAAAGTCATTTTCCAAACCACAATCAAAGCAACAGGAATTTAACTTATTTTCAAAATATAGATTAAACCTGCAGTGTTTCCACAGCCTCTCTTTGAGTCTTTTGTATGATCATAATAAAAGCAGCACGGGGCAGGTGAAGTCAAGGACAGACAGACAGGGCTCTCTGAACCTCCTTGCTCAGCACTGCACCACGGCTGTGGGCAGGGGCTTCAGATTAGGGACGGTATTTGGGGGTTGGTAATGTCATGAAATCATAAAATTAAGCTTCTTTATATTTGCTAATGAGAAGAAAATTATTGCAACTATAATCTAAATTTTACTGCTTCAATCATAATAACTGGGAAATAGCCCTCAAAATACCTTTCAAGATAGTTGAGAATTATTATTCAGAGGATTTTTTTTTTTTTTTTTGGTACCAGGAATTGAACTCACAACCAAGCACTTGCCAGGCAGGAACTGTGCCGCCGAGCTATATCCCTGGCCTAGTTCAGCGGATTTATGTTTATGCTTTTCTGAGCACATCTGAATAACAACAGAAAAGTACGTATTGCCAAAAAAATTCTGAAAAAAGTACACAGTTAGGTAAACTGGAGGCCTCATGAGTTATGAGAAAATCCGAACTGATGCCATATTTTTTAAAAGGTCTAAAGTAAAGAAACCCAGAGGCTATAATAATAATTAAAACAATCCCAGCTGCACTGACAAGGTTCTGGGAAAACTCCTTGACCCAGTTAGATAGCTTTAGCAGACGAGAATCACAGGAGAGAAAAACGGAGCAAGACTTAGCACAACCCAAACAGTAGGCGAACATGGGAAACAACAGTATCAGTCAACCTTGGTCGCAAACTAGCGAAGGCCTTGGGGACCCATAAGCCGAGATAACACAATCCTCCAGTTTCCCGCTAGGCTAACATCTCAGCAAAGGCACTTGGCACCAAACAACTGCTGGCCAGGGCTTTCACGCTTAGAAATGGAAGATCCGGTAACATTTAAGGAATTCCTGTTCTTGCCAGGTTGCTATCCTCTTGCCTTGTGACATATGACAGATGAGCCTAAATACCACTTTCCCTTCTAATGCATCTGTTGTCTAAATCAGTATTGAAGCTGGAAGGAGGCCTCTGAATCTTGGCGCTTCGCAAAAGGGTACATTTTAGTGTCATAATGACAGTCTTGGCAGAACAGGGCATTCTTACTTGAAATGCCATACAGAGGGACGTGTCTGCCATCACCTGAGTCTGGCTTGACTGAAGGGACAATTGGTTCCTAACACACAGGCAGCTATGTGAAAACTTAAAGAGCAAAGTGTTTCTTGGAAATCACACTTTATGAATGGTTGTCTCTCACCACCTTCCAGTGTTTTAGAAGCTTTCATTTTTCATTTGAGTTGTTTTTCCATTTTAACTTTATATTACCCAAATGTTCCTCCCTGAATCAGTACTGTTAAAAAAATTTGGCTCTTTATTTAAATGAAAACTGATTAAAGGCAAAACGTGTTTGGCGAACAGATTGTTTCTGTCAAAGATGTACATCTTGAGTACTGTAAAGAGAATTGAGATGTGATATATGTACACATACCAACTCCCCACAGCAAATGCAATTCATTATGTATCTTTAATCAAAGATAAACCAAAAAAAGAAAAGATTTATAAATAAGAAAAAAATGCTCCAATATCATCGGGCAAAGAGGCAGCTTTTAACCCCATCTGCAGTCTGGTGCTCTGGAAGATTCTTCTAGGTCACAATGACAATTGTTAAGGCATAGCCAGAGAATGAAGCGTAAACTTCAATTTGTTTTCCTCAGCCTGAGGGAACACTAAATTTGAATTGTCTCCTGCAGTAATTCGGGTATCCCACGCTGCTCCATTGTGCTGGGCTGGGAAATAATAGTCCATGAATCACTTTTCTGACTGGGAATACTCAACACTGTTGGAAGCTGATGAGCAGTGTGGTTGGTAAAAGCTAAGACTCATCCATCTCCCTCAAACCATGTTCCAAATGGGTGGTTATCATCACCCAATTGTTCTGACCACTTCCTGGAAATGACTTCAGTGTTTCCACAGATGCAGTCTTCACATGGAAGACAGCAACACTTATCTGCAAAAGCGACTCTGTTTTTCAACTATGTTCATTTCCTACTACTACCAATACACACGCATGTGCACACATACTTGTACACATGGTCACACCACAGAGACCTTTGACTGCTAGTATTTGCTACTAGGTATCTTTGCCAAGCCATTCCTCTTTCCTTTAATAACCCAAGGACAATCTCTAGGCATTGTGTGTGGCTGTCACAGTCTTGGGTTAGGACCTTTCCATAATAGTTGTTAAAAGAAATTTTTAGAAATGTACACACTCCCATCCCAAGTTCTCAGAAGTTTAATATTAATGATTGAAATATTTTTAAAGTAGAAGCCAATTAAGTACCCACAATTGCCAAAAGCAATTAGGCTTGCTATAGCAAGGATCAGGTTCATTTTTCCAAGAAATGGAGTAATACATACATAAAAAGCAATTTTCAATGTCTAGTATAGTAAATAAAGCAATTTTTCAATCTGAAAAATAAAGAATTGAGCAAAAGAAACCTTTAAAAATTGATTGCTGGACTTGCAAAAGTTCCAGATTATTTACCTCTCTAGTGCAATGAAACTGAAAGAGATTAAGTAGGAAAGCTGTCAAAAGGGAAAAGGTAGAAAGGTTCATAATACAGCCATTATTTAAATATGCCATCCTTCATTTAAACTAAAAACCAAGGGGAAAAAACCCTCAAATTTTATGAAAGAAATTAGAGTAAACAAGTGTACTATTACTTCTTTTGATTCCTCAAAATTCACAATTATAAATTATATCATTTGTCATAAAAATCAAGAGCACAAGTTTCCAAAAATTAAAAGTACCAAAATTCAGGATTGGAAGAAAATACATGTTTATCCTGAGTGAAAAATTTTGTTGCATCAACAAAGACAAATACATAGAGAAATACCTGCTTAATTTTAGAAACAAAGTAGAGAGACAGAAGGGAGAAACTAACTGCAAGAGAGAGAGAGAGAGAGAGAGAGAGAGAGAGAGAGAGAGAGAGAACTGCTTGCATACCATATTCATTAAATAGAACGCCTTGTTATTTTACCAGAGAAATGTTTTTGACTTCCTTTTCAGTCTCAGGCTTCAAAAGCATCAATGGATCCTATTTGCTCTTGTCAGAGTTTATAAACCTAACTAAACATAGTAGGAGTTATGCATTTATATTTCTTACACATAGAAGGAGGGGGAAAAAAGACCCTTTTGTGCCAGCCTGAGCTTGGCTTGAATTTTTATGACTTATTTAGAAGCCCAAGGGAATGCAAAAGGTCTCTTAATGGAAATACTGACACGGTCTTAAATACATGTAGTGACCTAAACAAGCAGAAGGTCTACCTACAAAACTGCATCAGGGTGCAACTGACCATTCAGCAAGCTTGAAATAAGCTAAGTATCAGAAAATCAATTATAACTAATTTGCTGATAAATGCCAGTAGAAGAGTGAAGCCCAAACCAGGGAATGCCTCTTCAGAATCAGAGTCTCACCCTGGTAAACATGTTTGTGTTAGGAAAATACACAAAATGCTGGAATCTCCACTGTTACACATGGAAGGAAGAAAATGTAACATTTCCACATGCACTTTCTCCTACTTTGACATGTGACTAAAAATAAGCTTTTACCCCTGGTGGTGGAGATATAAGCCGTAGCCTTTCACATTCTAGGCAAGTGCTCTACCACTGAGCCACCCTGGGCCCAAACAGTTACTGTTAAAAAGTCAAAGTTCTGTCTCAGGGTTCTTGTCAATCTTGAAAACAAATATAGAATAAAAGTTTATATGAATGGCTGTAAACCTCGCTTCTCTGCATCTCACCTACAAGGTATACCAGGTATAGATAACCTGTGTACCAGGTATAGATAAACATTAAACACCAGCACATAGTCCATCTGCTTCACTTTTTACTCTTTAGTATGTTTTCTTTAGACTAGTTAACTTTTCTATTTATCATCCGTGCATTTCTCTGGAAGTCACGCTTCTAAATAAGATAATTTAGTTTTATACTTTGTATGTTTTAATTTTGAATCTCACAAACATTTTCTTGTTTTGCAATTCATTTTGCTTGATCTTTAAGTACTTTTTCAAATCTTGCATTTCCTTCTTTTAAAGAAATTCTTTGCTAACCAATCTAAGCTTACGTCATGTTGACTGACACAGACTGACACATACCTGTGTACATGAAAATGTCTTTTCATGATTTAAAGAGCAGACAGACTAAATCACTAAAACACTAACTCATTCATTTAAGAAACATTTATGGAACAAATATGTGAAAGACACCATATTAAGTGCTAGGGGGCCTATAAAAATTAAATTAATAAAACACCATTTCAGGGTCTCCAGGAGCTTTTAATACATATAGGGCAGTGGAAACTGGTACCAGAGGGAAAGACAGAATGTCAGAATGTGGCTGTTTCACAAAACAATTTCTCTCCATTCTCACAAATGTGATATCACAGTTGCCATCCTTCTTAAATACTGCAATATAAAAGGACAGACCTGCCTCGAATGCAGCCTCAAAAATCTATATATTTTCTGAACTGAGCTGCTACCTACTTTGAATTTGTTTGTAAACCATGTTGTCAGTATCTTCATTTTAGCGTTTTTAGGCTCTCACATGACACCAAGTAACAAGGGAACATGAATGACAGACACCCCCAAAGATCCAGCAAGTTTGTCCAGCCTGTGTGTGTGTGTGTGTGTGTGTGTGTGTGTGTCTGCCATTAATCTCTCAGTTCCTCACAGTGAGTAGAACATTAGTGTAATTCCAAATAAATTTTGCAAGTGAATCTATTAAAAAATGTAATTTTCAATAGCTATCGTCTCATAAAAATAACTTAATGCTTGTATTTTCTGATTGACTTTGCAGGCCTAGAGCCAGTAGTCTGGCACCTATTTGGAGGATAACAGTATGCAGTATCACAACTTTGGAAGATCTCCTTCTGAAGGTGATAGGCATTGTTAACTCCCTATTATCTCGTTTTAAAGTTCTGTAGTGTTTTCATTGTTTGGTTTGGTTTTATTGTGTTTTTTTTTGTTTGATTTTGTTATGTATGATGGTATGGGCAGCTATTTTGAAGATAACAGGATGTATTATGCCAGCCATTGTGGATTCTTATTATCTTGTTTTGAAGTTCTGTACCACTTTCCCTGTTCTGGTTTGATTGGCTTTATTCTATTTTATTTTGCTTGTTTTTATTCTCTCTAAAATAATAAAAAATGTAATTTTCAAATGTCAAATTAGTTTCAATTTCATAAATCGTCCATGTAAATAAGCCATACAAACTCACGTACTCTTCCATAACATTACAGTCAAAACTTTATTAAGAATCTATAGCACTTAGAATAATGTTTCAGTTTTTATAATTCTGTAGTAAACTCCACCCAGCAGTGGGTGGGATTTACAGTAAACACACACACACCAAGGGCAGTATTTCTGTAAATCCCATTTAAAAGATTATTAGCTTGAAATCAGTAATTAAGGAAGCTCTCTTGCAAAGACTAGCAGAAAGACATAGTTAGTTCTTTATCCAAGGAGGGAGAGGCATGTCAGGATTGTGGGTAAATCAAGCGGTACTGGATTGACAGGTGGAATAACATTTAAGAAGTCCTAGGAGAGGGAGGGACATAGGAAGGCGGAGGGAAGGGAAGGGCCTAAGGGAGGGTGATCAAAGTCTGTTATTTACATGCATGAATGTGCTGAAACCAGGCCTAGCATTCTCTATTTTTTTTAAAAAAGGAAGAAACACCAAGGGGATGGAGCACAGAGAAGAAAGTAAAAATACACCCCAAAAGCAGTACTCAATATTCCAGGTTTAGAAGAGCAGGATATTGTTTTATTTTTAAAACTGGCACTCGAGTTTCTGCTATCTGGAAATTTCACTTCTGTGGAATACCTCACTCCCAGACAGCATTTGATAGGTGAACTACAAGACAAAAAATTGAACCAACTCTCAAGTACCCTCTAAATGTCACCAGCTGGAGTACTGCTAAAGAGTTTCATTATTTTCTGCTGGAGTGCATCAAGAATCATTTGCTTGCCTGCCAGCAAAAGAAGGCCTGGGGTCATCCAAAGCAGCAGAGCTTTCACCAAGAAACAAGAAAATGACAACAAAAAGGGAACAAAGAAAGGAAAAAGCATCTGAAAGACACTCCCTGGTCAAGAAAATCCAAAAGAAAAACCGAGAATGTCTAAACCTACATCCATCCTATCCTGGACGCTGGCCCCTCCTGACCCCCTTGGGGCCCTCTGAAAGATGTCTCCAAATCCAACCTCACGTTAATGACACAGATCCACTAGCAGGGATTGTTCACCATTCAAAGGTCAGCCAGTGCATCCTTCCACATCTCTCTTCTGGCTCATTTAAATCTGCTTCATAGACCAGTGACCTCAACAAAACCCAGGCTGCAGGAGCCCAGCACAGGTTGAGGGAGCAGCCACGCACACACTCCTGTGTGAATGTGCATGTGCGAGCGGCTGGATGCAAATGCACTGTGTCCTGCTAGAATGCTCCGTCCCACAGAGAGCACATTTCTCCAAGGAAACTGCTGTAAGCTGAGGTGAAGATCCAGGCTGATTCAAAGGTTTACTGAAACCCTGAGCATGCCTGGATTTTACTGTTAGTATCAGTTTAAATCCTAAAGTATATGAATGTGCAGGAAGACAGAGAGAGAGAGAGAGAGAGAGAGAGAGAGAGAGAGAGAGAGAACAAAAAGTATCTTCTCCCTCTCAGAGTCATCATTAAGTGAGGAAAAAGGTTTAGAAATAGCAGCTGGTCATTGCCATCCTCCCCAATACTTTCTACTATCTAGTTCCTCTTTTGCAGCCCAAAGGAATCCCGCCTACTGAAGTGTCCTAAGTAAATGGCTTCTTTTTTCTCTCAGTTAAAAATTCCATTTCTTCAGAGATATTCAACTGCATCAAGTGGAAGAGAAGCTAACCTGCCTAACTCACACTAACACAGAAACCAGCCCAACCTGTCCGCCAGCATGTTTTGGCTGCACCAGACGTGTCCAATTAAAACACGTTAACAGGATGAACTCTAACCATCCAGCCTGTTTTGAGCAAGTTGTGTTCATGAATCATACACCGGCAGCAGGAGCCAGATATAGCTATTTGAATGTGCTAGCCATTTAGAAGCTATTCAAAGCATGGTAAGGACTTGTCCTCACGGCAAGCAGAGGAAGGGATGTACACAGTTTGTCCCTGCCTCTCCCTTTATCATGGGCCTTTAGAACTCTCTTTCTACTTTCTCCAGGGCAGGAAATTCAACAGGTTTGGTGCTGAAGCTCAAGTCGAACTCTAATTCGATTTAGACAAGACTCTGGTGAGGGCGTGCTCTAGAACCCCTCGAGATCATGAGCACCAGAGGCTTTATCCTGCACCTAAGATCCATCCGGGTACCTGGGTCTCAGTTTGTAATGGAAATTCACTCCATTAAACATGCGGAAATGACTATGAGTTAAGCTAACGTGGTGAAAATGGACTGCAATTTTAATTTGGATAATGCCACTCAACGAACAAATTGAGTCCTTGAACATTACTTAACTATATTTAGAAGTGATGACATTAACAACTCTGATCATTTTTCTGAACATTATAACTACTGTAGCCAGAAATGTTTCAACCAGTATTTATTGGGCACCTACTATGCTCCTGGCACAATGCCCAATATTGATAATTATAAGAAATAATGTTTACATAAAATAAGCACAAATATGCATCTGTTTTGATGCTATCTAGTAATATGCCTTATAAGTTATAAAACACCTCCCTCCTGCATTCAGTAAGGACAGACGAAATGCAATCCAGTGACCAATCATCCTTCCACGCACTTTCATTTGGCTCTTTGTGTATGTTTATTAAAATGCATCATCATAGCAATTCTTATACAAAAATGGACAGCAACATTCCTTAGAAAATAAATGGATCGCTTGTACTCATATGTGTTCTTGGGGGAAAAAATGTGAAAGGTAAAAATATTTGTAGTACTACAGCAAGGCTGGGCTGGGCGTGAGTTACCAGCAGATATGAGGTAATTCTATTCAGGTGAGGAGAGAAAGACACAACCAGCCAGAACTAAGGAGACTCAGAATAAGCCTGTGTGTCAAAGAAAACCACAGCAAGTGGTTTCAGAAAGCATTTCTTGAAATCCTCGTCCTGCTGCCTGTGCTTACACTGTGTGAGCCGACTACAGTGGTAGCAGGGGGCTCTCAGTTCCCAGCAGCTGGCCACTTACTGTTGGGTCTGATCTCTCTTAAAGGCTTCAGTCTTTCTTAATTCTTTTTATTTTTATTAAAAATAATAAAAATAAAAATTCAGTGTGTTCTTCACAGCTTACAAAGATGCACAAAACCCAGAAGTTCGCATGTCTGGGCTGCTTTCTCACTGGCTGCATCACATTTTTAAGAAGTAGGTCTTTATTGAAAAATAGAACTTGGCAATGAATAGTCCTTAATATGGATAAAGTGCATTTGGAATGCATTCATAAAAATAAACAGCCGAGCTATGTAACTATGGGACACATAAACTGAGGCACATTAATTTCTTCTCAATTTTTTTATATTTTGTCACCTTTGAAAAGAGCATGGATTTTCAGAAGTTTCACCAAAACAGATAAATTTCATAGGACTATGATCCTGTTTTCAGCAGATAGTATAAAGAAATTAGCAAAGCCTGTGACTTGATACACCCACTGGTTTTTAATTTTTTAAGATAATTTGCATTTAAATAATCTTCTACAATTAACCTATCTCATTAAGATAAATTTTATTTCTTTCCAAAACCCTTCTTGACTTTATCTGTCATCATTTGCATTGTCATCCCTACATGGAGTGTTTTCACAATTTTCAATTGTTTTTCATGTTTTCCTATATTATAAATGCTTTTCATGTTACTTCATATCTTAGCTTGCTTTAGGGTTAGAATAACATTTACATTTTTAAAAACTGATGTACGTCCCATAATTTTACATGTTCCAGAAAAATGTATAAAACATAAAAATTATTTATTTCTTCAAAGTTTGGAGAAGAAATTAAAAACCAATGGATCTATCAAGTCACATGTTTTGCAAAGTGGATTTTAAAACACCTGAATTTTTCCTGAATTGCTAGTTATTTAGAATTTTTCTTACTTACAAATTTGTAATTTAATTTGACTGGTTTATACCAATTCATTTCATGTACACAGTGAGACACATTATATTGTCAACCGAGGGTACTGTGTATATAGTATACAATTTTTAAAAATATTAATTATACATTGACTGTTTTTAACTTTAATTTTTAACTTTTTAACTTTTCAACCATTTTTAACTTTAATTTTTGAGTTTTCATTTATTTTATTATTACTTTCAAAGAATCAGTTTTTGATTTATTTATTTTTCAGTTCTTTTACCTTTGTACATTTTTTTCAGTTACCTATATTTGAATAACTTGATTTCTTTTCCCTTCTCTAAAAAATAAACATTCATAAATCCATAACTTTCAAGCTCGGTTCTGGTTACTTTAGATGTTAATATGCAACTTCATTAGTTAGATGTTAATACGTAGTTAGATGTTCATATGTAGTTCATTATCTTTCAAATGGTATTTTACTTGTATTTCTTTCTAGACCCAATTCTTACAAGACTGTTCTGTATTTCTGAGTGCTTGGGGATGTTCATATTGTTGGAACTGGAGGTACACACTGAAAACAAGGTTGATTAGAGAACGTGCACATACGTTCACTGAGTCTTCCTAGGTCACACATCTTGTATATACTTGCAGACACTTGAAAATGAAACCTGTGGCTAAATAATCTAAAAGGTACATTAAACAGACCAAATTTGCATTCTTTCTTAAAGGCTTGTGGTTCCTATACCAAGTTTCTCAAAATCGTGAGGATAAAACAGTACCTCTAGTGCTTAGCGTATCATAACTAGGTAGTAAATTGCGGAAGGTACAGGTACAGTCACAACATCTTCTAGTAGTGATGCTCTTCTACTTTTTATGTAGGCTCACCTACACTCTTACCCTGGGAAACAGTACTTCGGAGTTCTTTTTCTTATCTGTGATTTAATATGGCTGGACTGGATACTTTCTGAAGTTGTTTCCAGATCTAACATTAAAGCTCATTTGCTGGCAGTTTTCAAGACTAAGACTCTATCTACACCAGACGTAGGTCACACATATTCCTTGTTCCAAAACAACCTCTTCAAACACTCTGTCAGAGCAAATCTTTCTGGGAAGTGAAGTCAGGATAGAAAATTTTACCAAACATGCTACTCCATCTGAATGTTTTGGACAGGTAGAAATTGATTCATTATTTCTGGAACGAGAGCAAAAAATTTAAAGCTATTTATCAACCCTACTTGTGCTTTCCAGGAGTAAAAATAAAATTTCCAAAGCAGTTGAAGCCAGACCTATACTTTTCTCTTCAAAAAAAGCTTGGCATTCATGTTAATTTGTGTTTATTTCCTTCAGTATTAGAAACCAAAGTATGTAAGAAAAAAGATGGAATATAGAGCAATATAAAGTAATATAAGTTATTTGCATGAATAGCTGAAATCCAGTGCTTTCCCGTGTTGAAAGTTATTCATAAAGGGCACTAGACATGTATACCTCCTCTTAATATTGCTAGCATTAAGATTAAAATTATCATTAAAAATACAAATTTTATCCTCTTTATTAAATTGAAAATTTCTCATCTGTAAGACCATTATCTACTAACCAACATATCAATTAAAAGCAAAAGCTTTAAAATTGACTTATAAGTAATGTATAAATAAGCCTTAATTATGTCAAATTAAAACCCTCTCCTTCCATTTTATTCCTGGTTTACCCAAGATATCACAGTACTGACAAGAAAAGCCCAAGCTTACCTGTGCGGTAGACAAAGTTGCCCTCGGTTTCTGACGATGATGGAGACACCAATTCTTCCTCAAATTCATTGGAGCTAAAAGATCCTGAATGGTTTCTTTGCCTCGTTTTTCCCATCATGGCGGTGCTTGTGGCCATGACATGTCTCAAAGAGTCGTTAAGGTAACGATTCAACAAGCTGCTCTTGTATTTCGGGGGTGATACGTAGTCCTCGCTGGCCCGTGACTCGGGCCGTACACTGGCTTTGATGGTTGTGCTCTCACCTTTAATCACAGGATGATGAACCGGAGTATTATAGCCCCCTTCGTTCATGTGTGGTCTCGGAGGGTTTTCCCCATCTGTGAAGAATACATACAATGTGTAAGATCCTTGTTGATATGTGCGATTCAGTTTTAGGCAGAAGAAGGCAATCATCTATGTAGTCTCTCCTATGTATTTTAATTTTAATAAATTTCACAGAAAAGGTGTTTCCAACACACAATCAGTCTATAAACAAATAGTTCTGGCCATAGCTCTGTTGGTGATTGACAGTAGTGTCAAAGTTATTTCATGCAATAACAAAGAGCAGTTACGGCAGCATCCTACTTGGTGAGGTCAGTGTCACAAGGGGAACTGAGGTGAATTTTTTATTACAGAAGCAAAGCAAAAGAAAACAAAGTGAAAATGACTGACACACCTTCAGAACAGGAATCGTCACTGCTCACGCTGAGCCGCTCGGCATTCCCTTGCACGTATTTGTTGTACAGCTTGATTCTCAAAGCCCAGCTTAAATCCGGCTGCCGAACCGTGTTCTTAAGCCGACGTCTTGCGTTAGCAAACCAGTTGGACACCTAAACCAGTAGCAGTTTTCCATTAACAAAGCACAAACACATGATTTATCCTGTATTTACTTTCTCACGAAGGATCCAAGTGTCTACCATCGTCTTTCATCCCTAGACATCCTCAGACATGGGAGCACTGGATGTTCATGGCTGATTGTTCCTTCAGCCATGCTGGGCACATGTGACAGAAATTGAGCTCTTTCTGAATGCTGGGGGAGTAAAGAGGCCTTGCCATCAAAAAAGTTTTTGGCCTTAACTGAATGGCACCTCTGTGCTTAAGAAACACAACTTCAACTTATAACATGGTGTTCCCTCCCCTGCTTCTATGTGCCACGTGACTTTTTTCCCAGCTAAGAAACTTCTAGCAAGCAACTGAGATGCCAAAGAATGGAGAAAATGGCAGACCAGGCAGGAAAACCAAACGAAGTCAAGTTTGGTGCACACACCTGTGGGCTCTCCTACTAGGGAGGCTGAGGTCAGAAGATGCAGTTGGAGCCAAAAGTTCAAAACCAGCTGGGCAATTACCTGCACCTCATCTCAGAAAATTAAAAAACAAAAAAGGTATATAGGAATCTGAAGGAAAAAAAAGGATTCTTTTCCGGTGAGACTGAAGTCTTCACGAGGAATTTAAGCTAATAAATGAAGGACAGCTACAGCAGGTCAGGTGGAGTAGATAGGAAGTAGACTCCTAATAAAAATGAACAAGGGACAAATATAAGTCAAAATTCACGGATGTGGTGGGTGGCGAGCAAGAAGGAAGAATTAAAGATGATCTCGAAACAATAAACCTGGGCCAACAAGAGGAGGGTAGCACCATTCTGAGCAAGTATAACTTTTTGAAGATTAAGTGATGTGGCCGGGTTGGGGAACATCTAATGTGAGGTGCTAGAAAAGCATATGAGTGAGACATCCGGCAAGAAATAAAAAAAATACTTGAAACTTAAAGGAGGAAATGATCAGACTTGAGAGACACAGGTACAGAGATGACAGCGCAAGATGTAAGGAGGCAAAATAAGAGGGTCAGGGGTCAAACTTGGGACACTGCCAACAATAAGAAGGGGGGATCACTGGGGGAGGAGGCAGATCACTGGGAAAGGACCAGAGCTAGAGCAGAGAAGCAGAAGACAGGAAAAAGCCAAAGAGCCCTGAGTGCTTAAAGTCAAGTCTTCCAAAGCACCTGGGTGAAACCAAAGAAATGGATACCCCAAAACAAAGAAAAATCACCTCTGTTCTTTTTTTAAGATGCCACTGGATTTCCAGAGCCTGAAATAGCACAAGGGATTTCTTTGAAAATATCAGGTTCTTATCAGAGCATAGATTTAAAAAAAAAAAAAATCTGCAAGTAAAAATTTCTTCTCAAAGAATGAAACATGGGAAGAGAATTAAGTCTTTCCGTCAGTTTGTTCCAGAACATGATCCCACATTACTATATGGTTTGTCTGGCAAAAGTCTCACTGGAAGTTTCTGTTTTCTGTTCCTTTTTGATATACTATAATACACAATTTTACACATTGATCAAGCCCTAATTTTTGGATGAAACTATGGTAAGTTCTATTTTAAGAATAGCAAAATGTTTTGTTCTCCCCATCTCTGTGACTAACACAGGACAGTTCTTCCGCAGAAATTTGACGTCAGTGTGTCCTGCATTACCTCCTTCTGCCTTAGCCGTGATAACTGCCCCTTCACATGTATGTGCAATGATGTAACATCTCTCTGTGGCACATCAGAAGTCTTGGTATTTACCAACCTTGCTTTTTGTTAAGCAGATCTAGTATTACTGTGATTTAGTCTGACTCCAAGTGCTCAATCCTTTCATTCTGCCTAAATAAAATCAGAGCTATTTGTTCAACAAATATTTATGAGAGACAGAGACAGAGAGACACACACAGAGAGGAGAGAGAAACAGAGAGAGAAGAGTCTGAGAGAGAGAGAGAGAAAGGTGAGAGAGAGGGAGAGAGACTATTGTACAAGAGAGAGAGCAGCTATACTATGTGAGTCGTGGCATTCAGTGCCAGAACTGACTCATCTTTATCCCCCGCAGCCCAGATGGGTCAGCAGTGGAGACGTGATTAACGAGGATGTAGAGGTGACCATTCACATGGAAACACAAAGCACCTGATCCCTTTCTTCACATTCTCAAACTTGTCTCCGAGGCTCCAGCTCGCTGCCAAAATTTCATTCCATCCTCATAACTGCTAACTAGAAATCTTGGAACAGTCTTCCAACTTCCCTGTCTTCCATTCTATCCTTCCTCATAACTGCTAACTAGAAATCTTGGAACAGTCTTCCAACTTCCCTGTCTTCCATTCTATCCTTCTGAATGAACCTGCTTGAAAGTTTTCTTTTTACTTTTATTAGTACATGTTTGTAATAATAATGATTACATTCATCGCTAACAACCCTCAACAAATTCAACTGTTCACGGTCATTTTTACTTAATTGCTTAACTTCTTCAAATCTTCATTTCTTATCCTGCAATCCCAACTGGGGTATGATGGCAGAAGACCTGGTCTCCTGACCAGAATTGGTCAAAAGCAGGGTATACAAATTTAATTAGGTCATTTGACTTTCCTAAACCTCAAATCTTTTCTCTAAAATCCCCAATATCCTTGTCATTATTACAGACTGAGGCCTGCTTCACATCTTCTAGGTCAGTGTTGACTCCCTTTGTAGCTGGTACAAACCTACCTCGTGCTCTTCCTGCTCCTCTCTCTAGCAATCAGCTATGTGTGATGTTTCCTGCTTTGCTCCTCCTATACCAGGAGGACAGCTGGTAGTTACTCATATTTAACAGAACCCAACTCCAAAACTGTTCTGTTACTTTCTTTACTAAACAACAAGCAATCTAGAATGAATCAAATTTTAATCAATCTTAACTAGGTTACATTGTACCTACATATTACAGTTTAAAAACCAATTCCAACAACAGTCTTCATATAATGAAAACATAATGGACTTCTAATAAAAAAATTAGTACACTATAATTGTAATGTACAGAACTAGTTTTCATATATAGGGGTCATATCACCTTCAATGTTTTATATACTTACAGTTCTTACCATATTATAATAGTTACACATTAAGAAAATTTCCAGAAAGGTTTACTGATATCTGACACTCTGCTTCTAAACTGATTTCATAAATTTGCTTGTCATCCAATTTATTTATTTTGGCAAATAAATTTATTTTGCCAATATTGTGTCACCAGAAATATGCAGTGCAACCTGGAGTCTAAGGTAGACATAGTCTAAGTTGTTTTATATGTGTTTATAGTAAGTTCTACAAATGGGATGCAAAACACTGGTTGATTAATTTGAATAACTGTTTGTAACTTTTTTCCTGACAATTAATGCAAACCCATATCTCGCTAACGGTAGAAATACCGTTAACGGTAGAAATAACTGGTAGAAATACAAGTTTAAAATTTTCTGTCTTTTACCTACTATGGCTCCCTTCAGGGTATAATATGTAGTCTCTTTAAACTGTGTTTTATATAAAACAGGCCTCCTTACCAAGAATAAGTTCTGGAACAGCTTTCTAAAGTTAAACTCAGTGCTTTTAAAAACCACACATTTTACAGCGAAAGCACAGAGAGCCAAATAACTGGAAACTGGACAAGAAAACTAAAACACTTTCATCCTATTCTAACGGAGGTGTTTACACTCACCATACAGACAGAGCGATCATCACAGTGAGCCTGAAGGGTAAACGGGCATCGGGTCCACCTTTGAACACTCTGAACTGACAATCTCATTCTGCGTTATTCTGCTGAAACACTGAACACCTGGTTTCTATGTAGTAGAATCCTGGGAATAATGTATTCTACAAGGACAATCTGTGATTTTGTTGAAGTTTGGGCAGCTGCTGTAATTGATATGGGTGTACCTTTGTCAGCCACAACACTCACTTCCAGGTAAAAACAGAGCTATACCACAGTGGGTAAGATCTCACAGCATGAGTCTTTGCCAAGTAGATCAGTGGGACTTGAAATTTTTAAGAAGACAAAGTATTAATCATTGGCATGTACCTAGTCCCATGCCATGATTGGGGAGAAAACCCCAATCTCATACAACTTCATATTATTATTCCACAATAAAGATATTTATATTTTGAGAGTACAAAGTATGTTTTTAAAGTGTTTGGACAATAGCCAGCTATAGGAACCAAGCACAATGGAACACTTTGGTCAGTTAAGATCAATGCCCAGACTCGTATACGCACACACAAATCAGCCTCATGTTAATTTTTTTAAAATGCTACTATCACATTAAAAAGATGTCAAATTAATAGTGCAAATAAGAGTTAAGCATAGTTAAGCCTAGCCACAGCACATTGCAACAAACTACCCGGTCAAGTGAGCTAAAACAAATGAAATTTGCACAAACACTTCCCTGCTTCATGTTTCAAGGACAAAACATAAATGGGTACTGATTAGTGACTTCTGATTAGCAAAACTTCTGCTAATAAGAAAAAGCACCTTCTGAAGTCCTCAAAAACTGTTTTTATGTTTTTAATTTTAGGCTTCAAGGGAAATTTCTGACTCAGTTTTACACTCCTCCTGATCAATAGAAGAGTAGTGAAATTACTGTGTATAAAAAGAGTAACACAACTCAAAGAAAAAAAGTAAATACAAAAGAAACTTCCTCATATAATATACTTTTATAGTTAAGGGATAAAACAGGCTGACAGCTTGTTAATATAAGCCATAAAAAATAGGAGATAGGAAAAAATAAAAGTTTGACAGATATGAGAGAAGCATTTCGTATTTGCCTTTAGACATAGATGTGACATATTTTCAGGTATTTTAAAAATAAAATGTGTGCTTGTGCTGAAGAACTAGCTGATAGAATTAAAGCCTACAAGCTGCTCTCTGTGTGTTCCCTACAATAGGATGAGTTTTAAAATAGAAGATCTTAAGAGTTCAAGACATTCTGTAGTTGTCAGACAGATATTTTGGAAAGCTACATAATGAGCATAGTGTTATTTTCCAGAAGTAAACTCTTCACTCTACAGAAGTATGTGGACGACTTACTACACGGAAAGCCCTCGGCTGGAGTGAGGTATCTTGAGAATGTCACGGGTAAGACATGATCATGCCTCTCAAGAGAGCTGACTCCTCAGGAGAAGCTTACTCACTGGGACAGTCTGACTCATTACTTTGGGTCTAATTTGCATGGTTCAGAAGCTTTATTCAGATCACAGCTTTGTATTTGCCCCAGAAATGTAAATTACTAATACAATTTATGCAGTTTTCCATACTCACAATTTGCTTTTGATGTGTAGTCTATGTTTGAATTATACACACTCATATATATTTATAAAATATACATATAACATATATATGTATGTATTTTACAAGTATATACACATATACAATATATTTACAAAATTTACAAAGACATACCATTGTGCCTAGCTGAAAATAACCAAACATAAACTGTACCTTTACATTAAGGTGCCTTGGGTAATTCTATACATTTTAACTTTTTCTACTTACTACTTTAAAGTTTAAGAAATCAACTTAGATTAAGGTGAAATTTGAAAATCTATATACAGATATCATTTGCTATTACCAATAATCTTTTCCTCATTTAAAAATGACGTATTTTGTGCATTTCTTATTTTCTGAGGACTAATATAAGAGAAAGAAAAGGGTTTTGAACAGACATTTCATGTAAATTAGAGAAATGTAGTAGCCTTACCAAAATATAACTGTAAAAAGAATTGTTATGTGTGCTAAAACTGTTACTACAGGTATCAAATAATTTCATTCACCATGAAAATTATAGTTACTTGAGTTGCATCTTAACAAAACTACTACATAAAAGTTTAAATGTCTCTCTTACTTTTTCATAACTAGAATGTTTTGAAATAGTCAGTTTTTTTGGTTTCTCTATGAAAGAATGGCAACCAAAATAAGGTAGTGATGCACTGTTGATATCATTGTGAAATACTCAATAACTATAAACAAGTGTGTGTTCAAAATAAATGGCATACATATTTAGATTGAAATCAGCATATACATTTATTTTCATAAGTCATTTTTCTGATTATAATAATTTATTTAGAAACTCCTTTTGTAAATTACTGAATAGCTCATAAGTTTTTAAATGTTTTTATCAGTATTTGTTTGCAGTACATAATGAGTATATTCATTATGGAGAGTTACTTTATGTTTAACAGATATTAAGCCAAGAAGTCTTATACTAATTTCTCCCTCTAGTGCTTTTTGGAAATCACTATTAATACAATTTTCTGTTAATAAGAAGGAAAACAGAGGGTTTTCTGTACAGCTATGTTCTGAAAATAAGCAGAAAAATACACATTATAATTTTGATAAGCCTGACGTCAAGCCAGCATTCATGCTTAGTCAAAAAGTAATTCCTAACTGAAAATTTTAAATGCTCTGGGAATGGATTTTTATTTACTATTTGCTTAATTGGGGGTGTTTACTAAATGTCATGGGATGTTCAGTATCTCACAGATGCCATCCCGTGGAGTTGCTGCACTGTGTAACACGTCCTTCCTGGTCATCCTGCCCCTCCTTCTCTTCCTGGATCTAGCTGTTCTGTTTCCTTGCGAAAATGTCCATGTCACTAAATTTTTCCATGTCACTAAAATTGTGATGAAATGGAAAAAGCATTTGATCTAAAATTATATTTTTACTCCAGGCCTCCTCAGCATCTTACTGACAGTGAACTTCCGTGTCCCTTGGCTACGCTGTCAGTGAGGTATGAACAGTAACTGCTCTACATCACTATGTTTTTACAAATAGCAAATATGACTGTGTTCAGAAAAGCTAGCTCAATGTAAACCAGCGCTTGTTCACTGGAGAACAAACAAGCTGGCACCATTTCTCTACATTTGGCAAGGAACTCAGCCGGCTGACAACTGACCTCTGCCTCCTCTCTTTAAGCCTAGTAAAAAAGCACCAGTAGCAAGTACCCCCGTGCATTCCCTCTATTGCCATGATGCTTTCTGTTTATAAAAAAAAAAAAAAGAATAAATATCCAGACTCACTACCTGTCTTCCTAGTTCCCTCCCACCGGCGATAATAATTGTAATTCTGAGAGCTACTCCAAATTTTAGCTGTCGTGTGAGGCCCCAAGATGTTGCTCCAAGTTCTAGGATTCTCAGAGATTTTGAGCCCAAAGTCAGAAGCTGCAGAACCACTTGAGAACTTGTTAGAAATGTGAATTATTGACCTGACAGGAGACTACTGAGTGAGGAACTGAGGTGCAGTGCAGGAGTTTGTACTTTCACAAGCGCTCAGCTTATCCTGGTGAGCACTCCACGCGGGCAGCTCCATCGATTTACGTCACCCTGGAGTCCAGATTACCAGCGCCTTCTCAGAATTCCGCAGCTCATCGTCCAGTCCCCACCCTCACAGCACGTTCCACCATCCCTCATGGAGCGATCGTTCCCCCAAATGATAAATAAGAGAGAGAAGCTCAGAGTTCTGCGCTCTACCTACCCCCGCATCGCCCTCTGCAGCCAAAGCCAAAGCGTCCGGGCCCCCTTCCCTGGGCTCTGGCTCCATCCTCCCCTGGGCAGGATGTCCTGCTCAGCTCGCAGCGGGGACGGATGCAGAGCCTGTTTGGTCCCGTTACCTGCACTAGCGTCATCTGCGAGCCGAGGGCCAAGAGTATCTTCTCGGTCTTGGTGGGATACGGGTTGTCACGGTGCTTGTAAAGCCACTGCTTCAGGGGCCGCGCCATGTCCTGCAGGGCCTGCCGCTTGTGCCTCACTTTCCCGCCATTCTGCCGGGCCCTAGAACCCCGGGAAAGGAGGAAGTCTGGGTGAGCGGCGCCCTTAGGGATCCGCCACGTGATCCCCAGCCTTTGGGAATGGCTACCAGGGCCCCAGCTCTGAGAAGCGCCCTTTTCCACCCCCCCCCCCCAGGTTGAGAGTAGGCCAGAGAAGGAATTCACGCTCGCCTGCTAAGCGCAGGGGTCATTGGTGGCAGCACCGTAACTCTAAGTTGATCTTGACATGGAGAATACCCTCAGCCTCAAAGTTAGGGGTGTGGGAGATAAAGCTTAAGTGATCTGAAGAACAGAAGAGGTGACTGCACCCTTCCCATCGCCCCCTGGGTTACGCCCTCAGTGGTCCTGGCCTCGCTGGCAGCCCAGGGCTTCCATCTGCCTGTGATCAGAATCGAGCAAAGGATGGAAACTGCCCAGTTGTTGGAAGTCTCCTCTCCTTCTTTCGATCCTCTGGGAAAGGGAGGAAACTTTCCGAGAGTTTTGCGCAGTAAAGACACACAACCTAAGAAACACTGAAGAGGTGCCGTTACCTGGCTAAGGCAGAATGGAAAGTGTGAAAGTTCAGTCTCAGCAGGTTAAGTAAAAAGACTCAGGAAAAACGTATGCAAAGGAGGCGGCAGAAGCAGGCCGGGCCCGCGACCGCGCTGCGCTCCCGGGCGGCTCCGGGAGGTGTCGCCTCGCCTCAGCCGCGCGCCCGGGCCTGGGAAGCTGGCGCGCCTGCGCCGCTGCCTGCGGCGTCTGCCGTTTTGGACACTTTAAAATGCAATTCCAGCCGAACTGCTTGGTAGTAACTTTTTTTTTTTTTTTTTTTGAGGAAACCTAATCTCTATTTTACTAACTCGCAAGGCCGCAGAGCAAGCTGCTGATGCAATCCTTCAGGTGGAGGCGGCCAGGACCACGCTCTTCCCCTGGCCTCCCAGACCTGGCCGGTCAAAGTCTGACCTCCAGCGCCCCACCCCGCACCCCAGCAGGTGGCCCTCGCCTCCCAGGAATCCCCTCACCTCGCTGAACCGAAGGCCCCGCCGAGCGGCGCGCGACCCAGATGCCCAGCAGGGAGGCGACCTTCCCAGGCCCACTCCAGGGCGCGGGACCGGGTGACAGAAAAGGAGACCCGAGACCTGACCCCAGGATCCCAGACTGTTGTTCTACCCTGCTCATACGCAGCCGGTTCAGTCCCTTCTGCGCCAGCAGTACGAACGAACAGGGGACAAGAAACAACCCTGAGGTCCAGGTAGCAGAGGAGGGGCAGATACCCCGGTGCAGCCTTTCCCCCAATTCTCTTTTCCACTGTTATAACGAACGGATCCCCCGTGCTCTGGGGCTCCTAATTCATAAAACAAGCCCATGCAACCCCAGGTGACCCGGACTTTTCCTCTTGGGGAAACCCTGAGTGACCGACTCGCGGGTTCCAAGCCTCGGACCCAAGGGTGCATGAGTCCACCCTTCCGGCCTGCAGGCGGGCAGGGCCCCAGGAGCGCACGCCTACCCAGTCCTCCGGTGTCTCAGGCCGAGGTTGTCCTTGAGGGGTGGGCCGTCGGGAATGCCCACTTCGGGGTGGGCACGGGGACTGTCCAGGACACTGCTGTAGGGCCGGCCGCCCCGCTCCCGATCCGCAGCGCTTCTGTCTTCAAAAAGCACCGCGCCGCTGAGCTTGTTGAAGACGATGGAGTTCATGGTGCGGGCTGGCAGGAGCGCGCAGCGCGGCCGCGGCGCCTCGGGGCCCGGCAGCCAGGAACTCCGCAACAGAGCTCGAGTTCTAGGAGACCAAGGTGCATCGCGTTACCGCCGGACAGGGCTCAGATGCCCGCAGGTTTCGGGCCCCGGACTTGGAGGGAGCGCTGGGCTGTGGAGCCCAGGGGCGGGGCAGCCCGCAGCTACTGGACCAGCAAACTCCCGCCTCTCCCACCTGTCTCTCCACCCTCCCACCCAGCCACTGTTACCCGGGGCAAATCCCAGCTTTTCTTTCCGGGCATCAGACTCCCATCCCAAACTCCCAGGAATCTGAACCAGAAATAACGCACCTATGGGGGAAAAGGGAGCAATTCGCAAGGAAGCCTGGAGGTTCAGAGAGGAGCACTGGGGATGGGGCTAGCTCAGCAGGGCAGGCAAGGGGCTCTGTGTGTCCTTCCATCACAGTGCACCCCGACTCGAGGCTTCAGGAGGGGTGGGTGGAAGGGCACATTCGGGGTAACACAGCTGCATCAACAAGGCCCCGTTAAGCAGTCTCCTGCTATGCTGGGATTCAGGGATTTTCTTGTTTTCTAGATCTTGGATTCCTGGCTGAAACCCCTGTAACTTCCAGCTAAGGTTCTCCAGGTTTCAGCATTGGAAAGTTATGCGGTGTAGGGTCAAATGCACCACATTCTTCCAAAGTTGAGCTATATCCCCCAAAAGCATCCCCGGACGCGCAGGGTCCAGGCAGAGGCTCTGCGTTCCCGACCCCCAAGGGTAGATCTCCCGCCCCGCCCGTGCGAGCCGGAAGCTCCGAGGCGGTAAAGGTGTCAGCGACCTCAGGCAGGATGCAGCGGGAAGTCGGGGCGCCGCACCTCCCCTCCGCGGCTGCTGTCCCTGAATCCTGCAGTTCACCTGGGACCCAAGGCCTGGAGCCTCTGCCCGCCCCTCGCAGGCGTCTCAAGGTCCAGCCCGCGCCTCCTGGGAAACGCCAGATCACCGCCCCGCCCTGCCCAACCCAGAGCCTGGGGACAGCGCCCTGGTCCTTAGCGCAGTTGCACTTCACCGCAGGCGCCCCTTCCTTTCCCCCAGTTACTGCTTCACCGGGTATCTTCACGCACCAGCGCCCCCGCTCCGCCCTCGGGCCACCGCATCGGCCACCACAGCGATTAAAGGGTGGCCACCGCATGCCCAAAGGCCAAGTCCTCCCGAGCTGACAGGTACGTGAGGGGATGAACACAGCCTCAGCGACAAGTGTCAAAGCACGGGCCGGTGCTCCACGTTCTTTTCCCACCAGGGAGCCTGTTGATTGGCGTTCGTGCCGTTTTATTTGTAAAGGAGCCCTTCCCGAACCTCCCCATCTGTCCCCTCCCAGCTCTGCCCTCCTACGGGCAACCGCGTGCTTCTCCTAGCGAAGCCGCCGCGAGGTTTGTCACTTCGCATCTTAACCGCGCAAAGAGCGCACCCGCGGAAACCCTGCGCGCTCTGGGTCTGCAGACCCGGGTGGCGATAAGCATCCGAGAGCCCAGTGGTCCGCTGCCCTGGGCCCGGAGACATGCGACACTTCCCTTCCTAAATCCTTCCCCGGGTTCCCGCGTGGGATACAAGGCACCTCTGTCTGGCGTTCGCTCCCCACTTACCCGATTCGCTCCACACTGTGCTGGGGCGCTCACTCCCTGCGGAACTGCCCCGCCCAACGCCCACCAATAACTTTAAAGCCGAGGAGGCGCGGCCAGGTGGGCGCCCCGGCTCCCCGCAGACCCTGGAGCCAGCCCTGGCAGCCGCGGAGGCGCGTCCCCAGCGGACCTCCGAGAGAGGTGGGGGAAGGGCGAGACGAGCGGGGACGCCAGTTTGGACCAGTCCCGCGCCCCGCGCCCCGCGCCCCGGGAGGGGACCCGTGAGCTGGCCAGTACCTGCTGCGGCGCAGCTGGCTCCCCCGCCCCGCGGCTAGGCGCGCGCCCATCCCCGCCGCATGTTCTCCGCGCGGGCTGCAGCGCGATCCCCGCCGCCACCGCTGTCGCCCGGCTTTATTTACCCGGACGGGCGCGCGCGGCCCGGGAACAGGAATACCGAGGCCTTCTCATGTTTCCTGAGCGCCAGGCCCAGCCGGCGAACATCCTGCTGGCGCGGTATCCAGGTTCCCGGGCTGCAGAGAGGAAGCGTCCGCGCCTGCGGGGCCGAGAGAGCTGCTGTTCGCTCGTCGCCGAGAAGCTGCCCCCGGGCCCGAGTCCTCCCGGGCCGGGCGCAGCTCCAGAGCCTCCGGCCTGGCCGTTGCGGAGCGAAAGGAGCCGTTTCCTTCGCACTTTGGAGAGTATTTGGAGGCGCCTCCAGGAGCGCTCGCTCCGGCTCCGGAGCTGCGACGCTGCGGTGCAAATCCCGTGTCCCAGCTGGAGTGCCGGAAGCGTCACCACGCGTGGCTAGGCGGGAGAAGCCGCCGTGACGCGCCCCATATTTTCCTTGCGATTAGCGAGTGTGAGCCCTGGTTTGCGCCTACAACGCACGAGTGTGTGGATCGGGGTTCTTGTGCCTTGGCAGACTCTTTTGTGGGGTCACTGGGCTTCTCAGGCCCTGGGTCTCTTGGGCGAGGCCGGGTACATAGGCGTCTGTGAGGGCAAGCCCTGCAGCGGTTGCAGTGATCTCTGGGGACGGGGATGGGGCAAGGCGAGCCCAGGTGTCCGAGCCTTGGTAACCCAGGTGCGGCAGACCTAAAGCGCCCAGAGCCAAAACTCTGCAGCAGCCAAGGGGATGGAACGCGAAACTCTGTCGAGCTCGGACGCAGGGTAAACAGAGAGAATGGTGGCAGATTCTCGTGAGGATATTTTGCTACCCGCCTAGCAGGAGCAGCTAAACTTGCTGCGGCTTAGGTGTAACTGGAAGATCAGAGGTACTGGCAGCTCAGACAATGGACCCCTAAGGCAAGAGCACTGAGGTTCCCCGCAGCGAACAACCTGCACTCTCGTTTGGGCCCTGCCACCTCTGTGCACCTCTCATCTGTTTTAAGAGCAAAAGTAGAGTTCCCCAGATCCTTTTCTTCTCTAGAGCTGGCTTGTGGGGCTGGGGTAGGAGTCCACTTAAGGATCTTCCTTTACCATATACTACAGTTGCTATTTTTCCAAGACTAATCACACCCTGGAATTCTCAAATCTGCTGTCTTCCCAAACACTCGACAGCAAACCAGGCAGCGGCACAATCTAAAGCAGAAAGAAAGTTAGGTTTGCAGTTTTGCGCACCAGGAAGATACGTGCTATCCTTTCACCACGCTGCCTATTGTCCTCAGCCCTTCACAACAGAAAGGCACCTACCTGACAACGCGCGGGAGGAAACAGTCATTTATGGTCCTTACGTGCCGTGGCAAACATAGAGCAATCCACTGTAACATACCCCTCCGACTTTTTTGTTTGTTTGTTTTTCCTTTTGGATCAGCTGTCCCAGGTAAAGCATCAGGCATATTTGTAGTTTTTTGCAATTTTATGATATTCTGCTGGCCTATTGAGCTGTATGCTATAGTGAAAGATTTTATAGGACAAGAGAATTTTTAGTACTTAAATATATTTATGCAGTTTAAAAATACATTCAGAAAACTTTACCATACATTGACATGTAAGATTTGTTGTCTTAAAGCCTAAAATAAAATATACAGCCAAATCCTATGAAAATCTACTTTTATTTTCTTTAGAAATAATAATACACCTTCATAAGTCTCAGGGGAAATCACTGAAAATTAATATGGTAATTCCTTTGGACTATAATAATTAGGGTCCACTCTAAAGTGAAAAACAGTGGGCTGTCCATTTTAAAAGTGAAACTGTAGATGATCTCTCTCTAAAACACAAACAGGAATTTATTTTGTGATAGATCGAAATTTCATTTTGTGAGCTTCATCTTCTATACACAAGGATTTCTTCATCCACAATTCAAATATGTTTATTATCCTGTTAAATTTCACGATTTCTAATTTGAATTTTATTCAACTACTTCTGCTTTATTTCAATGTCAGTTTATTAGATAAATGCTCCCTATAATGCTGAGAAGGAAAATTTCTAGTTTTAGAAAGTGCTGTTAGAAGATTTAAGAAAGCATATATAGTTTGTAGGAGACAATTACAGGTGGGTGGGGGGACAGAAGAGAAGTTGAAAATTTAAAACCTGAATTTAATTTTAGTTCATTTGATGTTGATTGAGCCTGAATTTGCTAAAGTATAAAATGAAGATAATAAGTTTTCCACAATCTTGCCTTATGCTATTATTATGTATTTTTTAATGTGAAAGTAATACATTGCTTTTGCTAAAACTAGAAACTTGTTAAGAACGTTTGGGAGAAAATTTAACCCATTGTATTGGACCTAGAGGATTGCTATAAGTATACATAATTTTTACTTTCTAGTAAAACAAGACTTCAGTTTTAGCACTTTGATAGTTTTATCAATGTACCTGCACTTCAGAATAAATATTGGTCAAAATGTTTGAAAACAACGAGTGTTTTTAAACCTTTTGCTGTATAGCAAAGGAATCACCTAATGGCATAAAATTGTAAGATTCTGCTCAAATATTACAACACAGTAAGTTTATAAACAATTAGCAGGTTCATTTCATAGCAAGCCAATTTGACTTGTAGAACTATGTGTATTGGAGAGTTTAATTAGAACAACATAGTTGATGAAAGACACAGAAACTGTGTGAGCAAATTAGTAGAATGGGTGGTCAGAAAGTATCTCACATGTGTTCTTACTTTGTTTATAATCTTATGTTAATTGCATGAATAACATCTGTGTCTGAAGAGGTCTTTTCCATGAGTTAACTCTCAGTTAAAGAGCAGAGTACAAGTGAAAGTCCCTCTAGGTCACCTAAAGCCAATCACACTCCCCAGAGGAAATGTCAAGAGATGGGCATTGCCCTTTTGACGTGCACTCTTTTAACCTTTTCCTGTGTATTCACAAACATGAATATAAACAACAAATTATAATTTCGTTTTATGAGTTTTTTATTAAAAATAGGACCATAGAGCGCAGAGGTATACACACAAAGTAAAAACGCTTACTTTTTCACTCAGTGATGTAATAGAGAGCTTTCCTATTAGTGTGTTTAACTGCTCTTGTTATATGATGCTTCACAGTCTATTTAACCATTCTCATGCTAAGATTTCTGCCTTTCCAATTGTCATTATTGTAAACTGACAACACCCTTGTATACCACTAAGAATAGCTACGTGGAAGTGGAATTGTTGCATTGCAGGAAGCATGGTTTTTAAATTTTGATGCTTCCAAATTTCCCTTCACCCTATGCCCCCACTGATCAGTACAAGTCTCCATTGCCTCACATGCTGCACAGCACTGCATATAACCTGCCTTTATATGTTTGCCTAGATAAATGATGAATAAAATAGGCCTCACTATTTGAGAACCTGTTTTTCTAGAACATTTAGACACAGATATGGGTCAAGATGTCTCTCTCTCTCTCTTCCTTTTTGAGTTCTTCATTTTGTGTCTTGCTTGAGAAGGCTTTTTCTATATTTTCTTCTAATGTTTTTAAAAGTTGTTTTCACTTGGCTCCTTAATCTTCTTCAATTCATATATATATATATATATATATATAATTTGATTTGTAAAATATTCTAAGTGAATTGCCTATAATTCTTATGAAATTTATTATAGAATTTCTCCCTATGATTTATAATAACTTTCCTCATATGTATGGTTAATAATTCCTTTCCATATGTAGGCTGGTCTAACAACACTTTGAGATATGTTGCCGAGAGCCCAATATATTCTAGTACATTTAACCTTTAATTTTCAAAAACAATCTGCACTAAAGAGACCTGTAATTACACTGTCTTAGACATTAGAACGTGGCAGTGTTGGCATAGTAACGTGCATTGCCTGATAATGGTTCTAATGTAAATGGTGGCTTCAGTAATGTCCTAGGATAATGTTATTCTTTATCGACTCAGAGAGCAGTTTCCAGCAGCTCATATTCAGAATGCAGTCCACACAGAGCTTTCAAATACAACACATAAGCATGAGTGATAACTTACTGTAAACAACATAGGATTATTTGTAAAAGTGATGTGTAAGCTGCATCTTTCTCCTTGCTTCATTTTTAATGGAATATAACTACTCTTTTCACAAAGCACTTAGGTAAGGCAAGAAACTTTGATAACTATTGTACATGCCCTGGACTTTAGAAAATGCAAGTATTTTGTCACCAGAAATTTAAAATGTAGCTTTATAAGTACAGAAAATATGAATAATATAAACAATAAGTAAAACTGAGATTCAAGTGGGTTATCCGTTCCACTTCAGAGTACCTAAAGTTAGGATTTTAAGATAAATTGATCTCTTGATTCATAAGTTTATCAAGGAAATGAGTGTGAGTAAAACTGATGTGTGCAACTTTCAGTGGCACAGCAGGAGGAAAATGACTGGCCCTTTCCTTCAGCCTTCCCTGTTGCCCAGGATGCAGGCGGAGCAGTGTGTGGGCTCCATAGGACGCTGCAATAGGAGAATACCACAGGCGGGAGGAAAAACTCCTTCCTCATTGTTCTGCAGGGGTAAAATCTGGCCAAGTGACCTGTGGTGAGTCTTGTGTCCTGGGCTGGGTAGCTAGCACCTTCTCATGAAGGCGGCAAGGGTCGGGAGGTGTGTGCTGGCATTTCTTCTTTTCTTATAAGGATGCCAGGACTAGGGCCCTACCTTTATACCTCACTTAACCTAAGCGCCTCATTGAAGACCATGTCTAAATTAGGTAGTGTGGGCATTAGAGCTGCAGCATTTGAATTTCCAGAGGACAAAATTCAGTCCACATAGCAATGGCCCCTGTCAGCCGAGCAGATCACAACCTGAGGAAGTGTAGAGTTAAAAATGGAAGGAATCTGGATCTTACGGTGAATGGACCAGTGGAGACCTAAGCACAGAAACTGTTTCCATAAAGGTCCAGATGGTAAATGTTTGGGGCTCTTTTGGGCCATATGGTCTGTGTTTCAATTCTGCTTGTTGTAGTGCTGGAGCAGCCAGGGACTGCACTTTACTACAAATGAGTGGATGAGTGTCAATATGTTCCAACAACATGTTATTTAATGCACACTAAAAATATAATGTTTCTGTGCCACAAAGTATCATTCTTCTTTTGATTGTTTTCCAACCATTTAAATATATATATATATATATATATATATATATATATATATATATATATAGAGAGAGAGAGAGAGAGAGAGAGAGAGAGAGAGAGAGTCTTCCCAGGAATGGAAACAAGCAGGGGTACAGATCTTGCTCAAGGGAGAGTCATGTTTCAGGGCCCTCACCTTGAACACTCAGCCTTAGACTGCTAGGGTGACAAAGAAACCCCCTTATTTTAGTCATTCTTTGCTAAGGAATTGAGCCTGTGTCTTGAGTAATACACCCCTCTACCGAGATGATGTTGAGGTCACAGGGGAGCTTAAGAAAAGTGCTTTTAGACAGTTAGAGGCTGCAATAACCAGAGGGAATTGAAAAAGAAAATGAAGAAGTGTCTTTTCCTCCCACCTCCTGACACTGTTTCATGTGTTCAGAGAATCAGCCTAATTACTTTTACATTGTTATCACTTATTCCTTTTTTAAAATCTTAATCACTTTTTTCCTTCCTTCCTTTTTTCCTTTTCTTTTTTCCTTCCTTTCTCCTTTCCTTTCTCCCTTCCTTCTTAATTATCAATGCACTTCTAGGCACAGTATTGATGCTTGGGCTTTGATATTTGTGTTTTTTATAATCATGGATAATGAAGATTAATTTTCAAGAATTACTGTTTTCTGGCTGACCTTTCCATCTTTTGCCCCAAAACACTCACAAAAATTGAGCTATTTTTTATTGTTTTCTTTTTAACAATCAACAATAAATATTTATGGGGCACCTGCATACAAAATCCTGGGCCAACAAATGCATCACATTTGATTTAAAAGACATAATTCTTGTCTAGCTTATAAACCTATTTAAAAAGCACAAGAAACCCCCATCTAAAATCTCATCTGAAAAGTTTTAGGGTGTCTGCTATAAAGATTGGTCGGATCCAGTAAATCGATAAATCATCTGAGGGAACGCATGAAGGAACTCAAAGAAGATAGAATGACCATTTTATGTGTCTGCTAAGTTTTGTAACCATATTACCAACATCCTTCCCTAAAACATGCAAAGAGAGCATTATTTCAGAAATTTGAGCCTGATTGAAAAACAGTATTTTCACCTCTTACATCAGGCTTTTTCAACTTTGATGGGATTTTTAGGACTTCCGTTGAGGGAAAAAAAACAATATGGTAACAGTAAACACTCTTAAGGTTAATTGTTCATCTTCCTTTCCTGGTCCACACCTCCTGCCCTTCAATTTTTAGACCCTCTTTTGGTGACATGGGAAAAGTAATGGGAGGAGAGGTGTCGTCATACGTAAACCTACTGTGTGCAGCACTGAAGTAATTCTTGGGGATGATGGGAAGAAGCCACACCAGGCCTCCTGAGACTACTTCTTGTCAACCTGTCTGGGTCACAGCAAGTGAGAGAGACCAATGAGGTCTAGACACACAGGCTTAGGGTGAACATAAGGGCTCAAACATCTTTTTGTTTTGATTTTCATTGATCTTTGTTCAGTATTCTTTGATCTTTAGACCACCATAAATCTTGTTTAAAAGGGAATTTGAACTGGTATGAAAGGAAAGGGGAAAAGGTATTATGTCGGTTGTGTGACTGAACTGACCTGAAGACCAGGATAAGGGGAACATTGGCAGTATTCAAGACATCGCAAATTTTTCTTGGACCTGTAGGAAGTCACCTCGAGACGTGTGTCCTGATAACTGCTTTTCTAGACTCTATAGGAGGACATGATTCAGCATATGTTTTAAATCTGCAGAACTTTACACACATAACATTTTTGAGAATAGGAATCAGTTAGAATCCACAGCATAGAGGACACTTAGGCAGAGACTCACCCACAGATGAAAATCAGTAAAACTGAAATTTCAGCCGAGTCAGGTAGACCCCAAAGCCTGTGTAGTGAATCGTTCAATTGTGTCTCTTCTTCCAAAGTATGTAGGGAGAACAGAGATGAAGAACTTTTAAATCTTGACTGCATGATTGTCGGCACAGCTAAAGATGTGGATGCATGTAGTTGTTTGTGGTTAGCGAGAGGGAATGCAGTATCAATGCATTCATTTTTCATTCTGCATGTGGCATTTTCTAAGGTGGGGATCAGGCAGACCCCCAAGTGTCATCTGGAGTGGGATGAATCTGCACATCTCTAAGATGGCATTACAAGGCACACTTCATGTTGATCTTCACGTGTGAGTTTGCTTCCCAAGCCCGCAACTGCTGCTTACTCTGAGGGTTCTCTAGGTCTGGAGTACATCCTTGCCACTGAACAATGAAAAACAATGTGCTTTGGAATAGCTCCGGCACTCTGGAAATGTTGTTCCCATGTGGGGCCAGACACAGGATGGCTGTAAGTGGCTTGTGTCGGCTGAAGACCAGTAGCTTTGATGAAGAAGCCTCGGGAGATAACAGGAGCTCCTGCAGCTCCAGGGTCCTCGTGATGCTGTTTTGTCTGCTTTGTTTTGTTTTGTCTTGTTTTTATTTATTACAGTCGTCAAGCCTGACTCTAACATTTGTAGAGCCGAAGGCAAGAGTACAAACAAACGCCCACATAACACATGTTTAAATATTTAAAAGTTGTACATCAAGCTAAAAGACTGTTAATGGTATACGGAGAATGCTTGGCAAAGGTACCGTCGTGCAGAAGAATCAAGAACTATGTGCAAAGCTAAGACTTTTGTGGGGAAAACAGCAAAGGCAAATAAATTTGTTATTGCAAATATGTGGATATTTTGTTTTGGGCTCAAAATATTTACATGAGTTACAAAATGAAAAAGATAATTAATAATTCATTATGTCTTTATACCATTACATTTATTTTTCTTGTCTTCCTTTCAGCAAAATAATCATTGTGTTGTTATAATCAATACTTTCTCATAATTTGTGTTCTGACAGATTACAACCAGTGTAATTCTACTAAAAGTGTCCACAGATCAAATACATTTCGTCACCAATGTATATTAAAATAAATAAGGAAAAATATAAAATTAGATTTATTTTAGATGTATTATTTACTAAACAATATTCTATTCTAAAATATTCAAATCATCCATTAAAATTAGATGATAAAAATTTATAATTATTTAACATGATTTTAAATAAAGCCAAAATTATCTTTGCTTGGAAAATCGATTAATTCACTTTGTATGTGTGGTATTGAGAATTGAACCCAGAGTCTTTTACTGAGCTACATACTTAGCTCCTTTTCTCATTTTGAGACAGGGTGTCTCTAAGCTATTGAGACTCAAATATGCCATTCTTATGCCTCAGCCTCCCAGAGTGCTACAATTACAGGTAGGTGCCACCACACCCATTTAAAAATACTTGCTGGCAAATAAAATGATTTGTGGGGGTAATGTTCAATATACAGTTTTTTCAACATAAAAGTATTAGCATTGGATTTCCTGGATGATTTGCCTAGTTCCACATTTAGTGATGTAGGTGTGATTTTGTTTAATATTACAAAAACATTATTTGGCTTCCAATTGCAACTGCAGTAAAGATTTGCTACACATCTCCAGAACATGTGTTGGAAAAGCAGGCAAGCAAAGCCACGCACACCTGGGGAAGAGCATTCAGGCTCTGCATGAAGAGGACCCTGCTGAGTCCACTGGTTTTTTTCCTCTGCTCTCAGAAGTGGTGTTCAACCCAGTGTTCTTTCTAGAGCAACGCAAACCTAGGCAGCATTTGAAGTTGATCACCTGTGACTTGGAGACAGAAAGCTAATGAAGAGCAGGAGCAGTTCCTTGAGGCCAGGATAGTAGCAGTCATGTGAGTGTTTAAAGTTGAGCTGTTTCCTGCTGAGCATACATTCCTGTGTTCTTTAGTGTGTGTGTGTACATGTGTTACAGCAGCTCTTTAAAGATCAAGGTTTGGATAATCCAGTAGTGGCTTTTTGGGTTGTTTGGAATGCATATTTATTAATTTAAACTGTTCATTGGGTGATCAAAATGAAATTGAACTTACTGTAGCATTTCCACGAAATATCCTCTGACAGTCTCACAATTAACACATGCCACAAGCCCTGCAGTGGCAATGGAGAATGACTGCAAAGTCTTGGGGGGATAATATACTTTTATAAGGGGAAATTATTATTCCTTTAGGAAATACTGCCTCACCGAGACCCAGAGGTTTAAATCCATGAACAAGGTAGGTGTTGCCAATTCTTTTCCTCAACAAGACTAACAAGGAGCCATCTGAGTATGGGCATTGCAGATGGTATAAGGCTCCCGCTTCCCTGCCCCTCATAGCTCTTTGTTGTATTAATCATGTTTCTCAGAGCCCAGGAACCACCGTAAGCAGGGAGTACTGGTTAGGAATGCAGGTGCTGGGGCCCATGTAGATATGCTCAGTCGGGTTTTCTGGGTTCATGCTCTGTAGTGATGCCTCCTGATCATCCTTGAGAAAGAACTATGTAGCCTATTAGTGAAGTTCTGGGTGTGTCTATGGATGGTTGACATGGAGGTCAGCAAACAGAGGCAGGAAGACCCACCCCAGACGTGAGTGGCACCAACCAGTGGGCAGATTAAAAAGGGAAAGAAGAAAGCCCTTTTTTTGAAGAGCTCCAGTCTTTGCCATTGGCTCTGCACACTGGTCCCCAGTTCTTTCAGCCTTCCAGTGCAAAGTCATTATCCTCACAGAGCTGACCTACATTTATGACTTTACCATAAGCTGCCAGGCATTTGACTGCTGCTGGATCCTCCTGTTGTCCTGTACACGGTCATTTTGGATTCCTCCTCTTCAGATCCATAATCTTGCCCATTAAAGCCCTTTGTATAATTATATGTAAATTCTATACCGATTTTTCTTCTCTGGAGAACCCTAGCTAATACAGCTTGTTAAGCCATATTTTGAAAAAAAAAATCTCTCTACAGCAGTGGTCGTCAACTTCTTTGCACACTCTTGTCAGTAAAATACTTAGTATTGTCAGTAAAATACCTGTCAGTAAAAATACTTAGGGCAACCAGTGTTGATACGCACACAGTATAGTCATTCCTTTGTAAGTGGTATAAGTATACTATTGTACTAATACACTATATAAATTCTAAAACAAGCACAACAATTTTTAACAATCAAAAATAAAAATTAGTTGTAAGGCCAGAGATTTAGCTCAGTGGCATAAGTGTCTTCCTGGAAGATGTGAGGTCATGAATTCAAGCCCCAGGAGCCCCCCCCAAAAGAATAGTTGTAAATAGTTTATATAGTGGTTAATTTAAATTTTTAATGTGCCCATTAGTGCAAAGTATTTTCAGCTCCTACCAAAATATTGTCAATAAATAATAAATATTAATATTACAAACAAAGCTACTTTATTGAAAGCAATGTAATTTGAATTGCTTCCTACTTTTAAACAAACTTGGTTTAACAATTTCAGTACTGAGGTCCAAGTTTAGTTCATACGGATTTGTTTTTAACACTCCTCCCTTTTTTCGTATAGCCACAATAGGTTTTTGCTTTGTGGTTACCATGAGGCCTACATATAACATTTGATAGTTATAACAGGGCAACAGATAAATTGATAATAATTTCACTGTGGTCACATAAAAAAATCTACACCTTTATACCCCTCCTTATGCATTTTATGTTCTTGGTGTCATAATTTATATCTCTTTGTATTGTATATCCCTTAACAAATTATTTCAGCCACTATTATTTTTAGTAATTTTTACTTGTAACTTTCCCACTAAAGATACCAGTGATTTACACACACCGTTACAGTGTTAGAGCGTGCTGAGTTGGGTTTTTACCAGTGAGTGTTGTTTGTTAGTTTATTTCTTGCTGTACTGGGGATCAAGGATAAGGCCTTGCCCTGAGCTGTGTGCCTGACTTCATTTGGTTTTCCTGAGTCACTAATTTATCCAGATTGGGCTCAGACCTGGGATCCTTCTGCCTCAGGCTCTCAGAACACTTGAATTACGGGAGTGCTTGGCCACCAATGAGTTTTATACTTTCATGTTACTAATTAACATCTTTTTCTCCCATAATGCTGTCATCTCTAAAAGACTTATCTCAGGACAAGGCATGGATTCCCATGGAAAGGAGATTTCCAACTACACTCACCACTTTTTCAGCTCCATACACAAATTCTGCAAAGGGTCTGGTTCAAAGCATACTTTCAATTTTTCATGCTGTCAATCAGTTCTTAGAAACTAGTGAGCAAGTACTGCATTTTTATTTTCAAAAAAATATTTTAATAACTCTGAAACTCTTTGAGAGATTTAAAAATCAACTTTCAAATTCTTTTTTGAAGTCTTTAAAGTGTGATGAGTTTTAATAGATAGTGCAAGTTATTTTCAGAGAAAAAACGTCTCCCAATGATACATTTCTAAATCATAAAGGTCATTTAGAAAACAGTTATTTTCTCAATTATTGTTAAGTCATCCTTACCTAAAGGGAGCAAAGCAGTGTTTTATATTTTTCTGAAATAACTATAAGGTAGATTTCCATCCAAAGTAACATGCTTAATAAAATGAACAAATTATTGTGCTTAAGCATGAAACTTAAGAGATTTAAAGAATTTGAAAATTCTAAAATTCCCAAGGAATGGACAAATGCTGTGTACTGAGAGGCTTGTAAGTCATGCCAAACGCTCTGGTTTTTATCCTACACAATGAATCAGTCCCATGTGTCAATCAAGAGCTGCCTGGATTCCTGGTGGGAAGGAAAAGGGTCCTGCGGGATGACCGGAATCCCTAAAGGAGTAGATGCATGACAGAATCCTTCACTGAGGGACAATAAAAACAGCAGCAAGAGGTACTATTTGGGGAGCTCTTAGGCACTTTTCGAGAGCTTTGATGACTATCATTGCAGTCTGAACCACAGTCTGATTGCCACCATGTTGTATGTGAGAATCTGACCTCAAGGTTGTGGAATCCAGCAAGTCTTTTAATAATGACTTTAGCTGTGGACATGAAGAGTTAAAATGCAGGCCTAGTCCTGAGATTAGTGATTATGGCTCAATGCTGTCTTCCTAACAAGCAGGAGAAGGGCTCCAGGGACTTGGGGGCTGAGCAGTTGAGCACTACACACCCAGGAAGCTAAGCATCTCCTGCAGAAATTGCCTACTGTGGTCTCGGATCTGCAAACAGACCAGAAGTTGGGCTGGTTGGAATCACTGGCTGATCTTGGGAAGCATTAATTTCCTGAGGTCTTTGGCTTCTTGGCAGGAATTCTCTGCCTGGTTGCTTTGGCTGTTAGTTGCTTCAGGATTTCTTCCTTTAATTTTGCTGACTTATAGAGATATAGTAGTAGCTGGGCATTTTCTTGGACTGGGTTAAACACTAATTGGTGTCATCATGCAGGACGTCTTCACGAGTCTCCCGCAAAGCATCTATTCTTTTTTAGACACTGTGCTAGATTTTGTGGTCTCAAAGATCTATCATTAACTCTCAAGATTGGAATTGAAAGAGGAACAGGTGTGTTGATAGGTAACTAATGAATATGTCAAGACCATTTATAGGTAGACGGAAGAGTTCCAAAAGCCATGATTTGGAGTTAGCTAGATACAGTAGGGTGGGGTAGAAAGGAGTTGTTGGGAGGCTTCATGCACTGGTTTATTCTAGTACTTGAAAACTGATATCAAGTTACTACCTCACTCACTTTCCCCTGGCAACCCCACCTCCTTCCCAAATTGCCTTTTGTGTGTGTCCTCCTATTTTCTTTCTTTCCTTCATTTAAAGGAATTACTTTCTGATCATCAGAAGATGCAGTGTCAACAATAAAGAAGAGGAAGATAGACGTATTTTCAGCAGATTAAGAATCTTTACTGAGGATTGAAAGTTCTCTGTTTAAAATAATCAAACATTATTGCAATCTTCAGCTCTAGGTACCAGAAAAGTCTCAAAACATCATGGCCTTCCTACCCTCTATTCACAGTTGGTTAGTTTCTTAATGAGCACATTTATAATATGGTTATAAAAGCCATATGTGTGCAACAAAAATGTCAGAGAATAAGAAAAGCAAAATAACAACAATAATTTCCCCCAAAATGAGGAAAAAAGCACTATACGATATTATCACCCAGAGATTATCTCTTAATAATATTTTGATTATTCTTAAAGATAAGTTACATATATATTTATCCAAATAAGATAGAACATTACAAGTTGTTTAACAAGCTGCCTTTCTAAGGTAGTGAGCTTCATTTTCATAAATCAAGCAATTTTTAATCTTATTTTGGAATCTATTCATGTTCAGATTCACCAGTTACTCCCTGAGTATCCTTTCACACTAGTCCATTCAAACTTCAGCCAAATCCAGAGTCACATATGGAATCTGCTTGCCTCTTCTCCTTTCTAATCATCCTTCATTTCCTTCCCATTATAGGCCTTGATGGGTGGACTGGATCAATTACCCCATGGGATGATTCATACTCCTAATTTGTCTAGTGTGTTCTGTAGCAGTCACCTGATATTTCTTCCATTCTCTTTATTTTCTATATACTTAAAGTTAGATCTGAAAGTTTGCTAGATTTACATTATGCATTTTGGTAGACCGTGTCACACCTGATACTTTTCAATTCACTGTATATCACATCAGGAGACACACTATTTGATGATCCTCCTATAAATGAAATGAAGTTGTCACAGGATTAGGGTGATGGAAAGCTAACATTTATACGTGCACTTACTCATGTTTCCTGTGGCTAGAAAGAGATCTTCGGTATTACTCTAGTACTCTGAATGTTGGATTCTCCGTTATTCATGCCCGTAATGCTTTTAACACTAGTTGATTACCCTCATCTGGGTCAATAATTTCATTAAAGATTGCCAATGGTTATAGTGTAATTCAGTTCTTTCTTTGTTCATGGTGGCATTCTTCTATAACATGAAATTTTTCTGTATCATACTGGGGCTTTTGGTTACACTGAAGAATAGTCATGCTAGAAACCCAACATGAACATTTACCTTTCCCATTAGATCTGTATTTTTAATATAAAGAACTTACTTAATAATGAGCTAAAATGATGGCATATTAATGGAAATGTGTTGGGGGAACTTTATTTTTTGAGTATAATCATGACTTGTCATTGTTTCAACTTTAAAAATTGGAGTTGATTTGATTTATATCCCTGTAAAATTTTTATTCTAAGAAGTTATAAGTTGGGCAACTCAGAATCAGTTGTCTTACACTGAAGTGTTATTTACAAGAAATAGTTAAAGTTAATTGTACAATTTTATAAGCTTTGTGAAAAACTGAATAAACAGAAAAGGGAAAATTCCTTTTGTTACACATGATAGACCACTCAGCCCAGAGCAAGCCATCCATCAGCTGTGTTCGGTAGGCCGCAGGCTGTCAAGACGACTGAAGACTAATTTACACCTGAGAAAGGAATTCACAGAGTCTGAAAGGTAAGCATAATTTAAGAATTGTTGGCCTGAGCCAGACATGGTGGCCCACACTTGTAATCCTGGCACTCTGGAAGGTTGAGACAGGAGGATCACAAGTTCAAGCCCAGCCTAGGCAACTTGGTGACTCATGGAGACACTGACTCAAAATAAAAATAAAAAGGGGGATGATCACATAGTTTAGTGTAAAACCTTTAGGTTTGATCCCAGTACTAAAAATAAAACAGAAACATTTACTTGTACCACCATCAAGACATTTCATTTGAATCATTCTTTTTTACTTATAATGCATATATTGGACGTTATAATCCTCCTTGTTTTTTTAAAAAAAATGAGTGGATAAATAACTTACTACAGGCTTCCCTGATTAGCTCATTACACAGCCCTTAGCTTGGAAAAAGCTTTGTATTTGTTAGGTTACTCTTCTGTCTTCTGAAAATAATAATAACAAATGCATCTGAATGTGTGTGCGCTCACATACATGTGCAGAGACACACAGACACACACAGAAAAATATATTAGTAAAGTGTAGGGTGATGAACTGTCTTAACTTTAGTGCTGTAAGTCATATGTCTCAGTAATCTCTTTAGTTTGGGACAAGATGGAGTGATGGGCACCCTCAAATTGCTGGATAAGAAAAAAAAATATGTGATCCATACACCAGACCTCAGATGAATCTTTGTGTACTTGATCCAGAAATTAAAATAAATCTTTAATTTAGACACTAGTTGATATACCAAACTGACAGGAAAACAACTTTTGAAGTATAGAAGGACATGAATTCTAAGGAGTTAATAGGAACAAATTAAAATTCTCCAAATCTACCCGTGTAAAAGGGTCCAAGGATCTTACTGCCTGTTTTCTCTTCCAAAGAGCTAACTGGGTTGCCAGTGTTTCTGAATATTTTAACCAAAGCTTAGAAAATGGAATGGAAAAAGGAGTGTGGTAGTTAAGTTTCCATCATTATAGCAAATACCTGTGATAACCAACTTATAAAGAGAGAAGGCTCATTCTGACTCACGGTTCTGGAGGTATGGTCCATGTTTAGGCAGATCTACTGTTTTGGCCACGGTGGGAGGTGGGGACGCCAATGGCAATGGTGGAGTACCTGTGGCAGAGAAAAACTGCTCACCTCAGGCTTAGCAGCAAATAGAACAAAAGAAAGGGACTAGAGCCCCCCCAATCCCTCCAAAGACACTGTTTCAATGATCTAAGACCTCCCACTAGGCCTGGACTCTGAACGTTTCTACCTCTTTCCACATACCAACCTAGAGACCAAGCCTTTACCCTTTTGGCACTGGAGGACACTTGAGCTCCAAACTATAGCAAAGATTAATCTTCACAACAAAATTTTATTTATACTAAACACTATTTACTTGGAAATTATTTACTCACTGTTAAGAGTGGCCTAGAGAAGCAATAGAATCTCTTTCCACCTCTAGTCAAGGCTACAGTTAAGCCATATAACAGGATTCTATCCCACGTGTTTTTATTTACCCTTAGCAAAGAGAATATTTCAGTAATTTTGCTTTGCCTAAAATTCTCATGCTTTCTTTTTCTCATCGATGCTCGAAGTTACAAATAGCTGGAAATTATCTTTGATAAAGATTGAAGATTGTATTTTCTTTTAGTATTTTAATTCTAGAAGCTTTTTATTTATTTTTAGGGTGTGTATTTTCACACTTATAGTAGTAGCTCTTCTCTAATTCTTTGAGGCATAAGTTTGAGGGCATTAATCAAGCCAGAATGCAAGAAGAGAGTTTTCCTCTGAGATGAAACAATTTATATTTTGCAATATGCTTTCATGTGTTAAGAATTATAGCACTTATGAAACTGATATATGTGAAGCACAAATAATATTAAATAGTAACTTTGTGCAGATTCTCGATAAAATTGATGTCTCAAAAAAGTAAAACTATGTTTTATTTATCAGTTTAACAGACATCCTAGGATTCCCAAGAGCCTCTATGAGCATTGCATGTTCTTGCTAGAATTTATTATTAAACTCTGATTCTTCATCCTCAAGACAAGAGACGAGCCTGTCCCAGGTGACTTTTAATTTAAAAAAAAATTACTTGTCCTTTGAGCCCATAAAAGGAAAGGTGAGGCATTGAGACAAATATTTTAACTTTAACTTCCATCTGGCTTGGTGCTTGGTGGTAGTTTAGGAAGACAGAAATGTTTTATTTAGGTGTTCAGTATTTTTGAGGTTCAAAGAGCTGAAAGAACGTAAAGGGTATTTGTTTCTCGATGCTAGCACAGAAGAATCAAGAGACCCTTTTCTCTCACTTTTATGCCTTTGCAGTTCACCTGAAAGATCTTGTTAAAATCAAGTCCTAATACTGTGTGGCCCCAGGCTGTGTGTTCCTAAGAAGCTCCTGGGTGCTGTTGATGGTCCAGTGACCACACTGTGCATAGCAAGGTTGGGAAGAACTCCGTTTAGCCTTCCTCTTCTTAGCCTAGAAACGCAAATAGCACCCAGTAAGATATTTCAGTATAGAGAAAGCTTGAGACATGGTTGAGAGAGGGGGAAACTGCCTTTCTGGTATCATTTAGAATAGAGAAATATTTATAAAACTAATACAGAAAACTATTTCTGTAGCCCAGTGACTGGAATAAGGATCTGAAAACTACCTTTAATAGTTTACTGAGTGTTTTATTATGAAACTTTAATCTGCATAGTCTTCTTTTACCTCCCTCCCTTTAATGAAATTTGTATTTCTCCATTTCATATCATGAAACTACCAAATGAAATAAATTTTATATATAGGAATTTTATCACACATACCATAAGCCAAATAAATTTTTATGTTTTGTATTAAAGTTGACATTTACATATTTTGGGTCAGGAACCATTAGCCTGCTCCATGTAGTGATGGTCAGTTGATGATCTTTTATTAATGATTTAAGCAAAATCATAGTTTACCTGTTTCTCATATTCGGGAAGCCTGTCTGGCATTCCTAGATGTCAAAGGTCAGTCTAGGAACCACTGTCACGTTGCTTCTTTGGTACTTAACTTACACTCTAACCAGTGGGAAGGCAGCACAGGACCTAGAAATGCATGCCTCCCCCAGCTTCTCTGTCTCTTTAATGACCCTTGCTGGCAGTTACTCAAGTGTCTCTGTTGGCATCCCATAGGTCACGTTTGATGACATCACCACACGTGGTGGCAGAGAAGGCTGGAAACCCATCTTTATTCAGATGGCCAAGTAGCTATCTAACACTTGAGGACACCATTATTACTGAAGACAGATGAGCAAGCTGTGATCCACAGGTCAAATTTGGTCTACTGCTTATTTTTGTAAACAAAGTTTTCTAAGGACATAACCACATTCATTCATTTATATAATATCTTTGGTCACAATTGCCATACACTACAATTGCAAAAGAGATCATAGCTTTCAAAGCCTAAAATACTTTCTTTCTTTATGAAAATAATTTCATGATCCCTGTTATGAAAGGAGAGAGATATTGCAGCTTCTGTCACATTTCCTATGCACTTATATCTCACTCTTTTATCTCTAGCCACGTTGATTTACAAAATCTAGCAGCCTCCATAAAATGTTAAGAAATAGGACCTCCGTAAGAGTTGCATTTATCCTGGCACAGGATGCTAGGGAGACCATTTAAATACACTACAAAGAACATCCCAGATATTACCATATTTTTTCTCTGCGGCAGGAAGATCATAAGTTCAAGCCCAGCCCACACAACTTAGCTAGACCCCATCTCAAAATGAAAAATAAAGAACTGGGGAAAAGCCCAGTATGAAGACCCTGGGTTCAATTCTCAATGCCACACACACACACACACACACACAGAAGTTTTAATTGTCATACATTTGGGTCATGTGTCAGTCAGGGCTTAATTGATGCAAACAGAGTCTACTCTAGCTAGTTAAACAGAAAAGGACTTATTATGGAACACTAAATGACGTACAAAATTATTAACAGTGCGATAGCAGGGAAAGAGAGGTGCTAAAAGGTAAATTATTTGCCAGTTTTCAAAATAACTCTAAGTACACTGGAAGAATTTCTGTGCCTTCCTTGGTACTAATTCCAGAACTGGTTATCATCCCAGTGTGCCGAAAGTCAGAAAGTGCCATGATTAATGGGCCCCACTGCTGCTGGCTCCAGAGCCGTGGTCCACACAGGCAGCACTGATGGCCCACACTGTACCTGTGACACCCACGGCATTTGTGTGTAGACCCTGGAATATCTGCTAATGCTGGCGCAAAATGCCTGAAGTCTTTCCAGGCTGGGGCTTGCCAGATGAAACAGCAAAATGCACAGGCAAAGTGTTGTGGTTTGGATCTTAAACTTCTCCCAAAGCCCCGTAAGTTAAAGACCCACGTGGCCCCAAGCCTGTGATGCTGCTAGGAGATGGTGAAACCCGAGGAGGCAAGCTGGGTGGAAGGAAGTTAGGTCATAAAGGGGTTGTGCCCTTGAGGAGGACGTTGGGACCCTGGTTGTCTGTCTCTTCCTGTCTTTATGTCTGTGTCTTTGTCTCTGTCTCTGTCTCTCTCCTTCCCAGCTGCCATGAGGTAAACAGATTTACTCCACCACTTTACCGTCTATGCCGCCTGGCCAGAAGCCCAAAAGTAATAGGGCCAAATAACCATGGACTGAAACCTTTGCAACTGTCAGGCAAAATAAACCTTTCCTCTATGTAAGTTGTGTATCTTAAGTGTTTTTCACAGTGACAGAAAGCTGACTAACCCACAAGGCCTCCACTTACCTCTCCATGCTGGATCTCATAGCAGTGTGTCTGATTCACCAAATTAAGTCTAAATTTACATATAAAAATCTAATTTGTTCAGAATCAAAGTTGAAAAGGAATTTGGGAAATGTAGATATGAACTTTTCAGCCTTTGTGGTCTAAGAAGACATAGAAAAAGGGTGAATTGGATGACGGACAACAATATTTCCATATATAAACTCAACATCCATATATGTGATGATGTCTTTTCTTTGATTCTGACAAGGCAGTGTGTTGCTGTTATCAAAGATTTCTCTCAAATGCAGTGGAAGGAGGGAGGAAAGAAGGGAATTGAAATACATTATGTATATGTACCAATCTAGGCAAACATGGGCCAATAAAAGACCAACATAATTCCTCTCCATCTGGTCCAACCATGCAAGTTTTACATTCTCAGAAGGAAACCAAAACCAGTCAGGTTTAGATTTGAAATCTGTTTTTGTTTAATCATTAGACTGGTGGGCCCGGGATTTAGCTCAGTGGCTTAAGCGCCTGCCTGGCAAGCGCGAGGTCATGAGTTCGATCCCCGGTACCAAAAAAAAAAAAAAAAAAAAAAAATCATTAGACTGGTGCCTTCATTCAATTTTTTTGCAAAAAAGCAAAACAAAACCTCTCTTCAAATAAAATATCCCTAGGAAATAGTGTTCACAAGTGAATGCATAAAGAACTGCAAGGCTAAGGTCATGTGGCCAAAACAGTGTGTACTTTGTATTTTCCAGGTGCCCCTGTTGGTCTCTCAGACTGCCATGAAGTTGGGTGGACGCTGTGTTAACCACAGATAATCACTTGTAAGCCTAAGTCCTCTGTGGACCTTCCATTTCTCCTTTCCCTGCTGGGGCAGAGAGTACACGGAGTCTGTGAGGACACAGTGGCCTTTAACCATGGTGTCAACTCTGCCTGTATTTGCCAGGTGAAGGAGAAGACCTTGTGACTTGCAGCGGGTGTTTGTAGAACGAGAAATAACATTTGTGTGTTGAAGCCGCTGACATTGTATGTGACCATCACATCCACAGCCCATCTCTGCAGACAAATCTGGGCCACCAGGCTAGGCTCCAACTGGCCACCACCTCCCATTTCTCCAATCACAGCCTGTTTCTGCTTTCTTCCCATCTTTTAAGGCAGCACCACAGAACTCTTTCTAAAGAACAATGCATTAGGCCTTTAAAGTGCTTTTCCCTTCAGTTTTAGAAGGTAGAAATAGCGTGAGAAGTGAGTACTACAATTGCACACGAGCTCAGGAATGACAGCTATTTGTCCTATCATTGAGGATGGAGAATCTCCCATCACACTTCATTGGGAAAGCCCTGGATTTATTTATAGAACTTCCATTGCTTGTAAAGAGTATAAAAATCATTGTTTACAGACATTTAAATTGTTATATATAGAGTTCAGTCTATTTTTTCTGGAAAGAATACTCTGTCAAATTGATATACTTTGAATCTGACTTTTCCATAAAATGGTGTTAAAATGGGAACTAAGGATGCTGACCAAAAGGCCAATTTCTGAAACAAAAATCATTCTACCTACTCTGTTTAGTCAACTAGAAATAGAATATGTGATTAACATATAAAAATAAACTCATATTATTCAAATGAATTAGAAGATGCATTAACCAGTCATAAAACATTTTACTCAGTAAGGACCATTATCATAATACACTATAAAGAATGACAACAAAGAGGTTATAAAATTTAGAAGAATTTGTTTGAGAAACAGTTACTGGGCTTTCTTGGCCCTATATGTTTGGCATGGAGCACTCATAATTTGATAAAATTTCTCCTTCATACAACATTACCTGCAAAGGTACTCGGATGATGCTCCTTGAACAAAGAGCCATTATCTCCACTTTGGCTAAACCTGGCCCAGTCTCCATGTCCTGATATGTACAGAGCAGGCTAGGCCACTTCCTTTTGCTTTCAATTGAGTCTAAGAAGTGTAAATAGGCTACCGGAGGTGCTGATGCATAATCTTTGAAGCTAGGTGACAGCTCCTATTTCCCTGCAACACTGCTCCAGGGCTGTCAGTTGGGTTGAGCCTCAAAATAAGAAGCTATGACTTCCCAGAGAGAAAAGTTTGCACATCAGAGCAGAAGAGCCACCACCTAAATATTAAACATTAAATTCTACCCCTGTGCACTGATGGAGGACTTGCAGGCTCCTGGTGAGAACCAGCAAGGAAGCAATGCAGCCTCCCTGTGAGCCCGCAGAGGCCCTGCTGGCCAGGGAAAACCAGCAAGGAAGCCGCAGCCTCTGCCTCCACCTCCCCCTCACCCATGAGCAACTGGACGTGACACAGACTGAGATGATAACAACTGAACTAGGGAAGCAACCTGACATTTATGTTATTTGATCAACTTTGCAGGCCTGGGGCCAGTGGTCTAGGCAAGTATTTAGAGGATAACAGCATGTAATATAGTAACGATGTGGATTTCTTTTGTTTTGTTTGGTTTTACTGTTCTGTTTTACTCCCTTTAAAATAAAAGTACCACATTAAATGCTGCCTCAGTCGTGTTATGCAGGTTGGTCTTTCTGCATGTCTTTCTCTCTGCCTATTGCAGAGGTACTTTCAGGCCTCCTATGTAGCTCAGCTCACAGCACTCATGTATTTCCCGCCATCCTCACAGATGCACACCCTCAAGCCACTCCTTTTTTCACAAATTAGGACAATCTGGGTTAAGCCCTGATTTGAGGCCTTTGTTCCAATGAACCTGGCCAGACCCCCCATAAGTATGTCTTAGTGTCTTTATTTTTGCTGTGGGTTGCACTGGAAGTGGTAGATTGGAATTAACTTTCAAGAATTCCAATAACATTTCCATGGGATTACAAATATAAGCTTATCAAACCACAATGAGGACAGGAAAGGGATCTCTATAATTGCCTTGTAATAATTATACACATCAAAGATAAGGTGGTTGATCATTGGATACACTGGGTGTTGGGTTGCTTTTGTCAAGTTCTCTGAGATCTATGCTTGCTCATGCAAATTTTTTTTTCTTTTGTTGTACCAAGAAATGAACTTCCCAGGCAGGCACTATGCTATTAAGCTGTATCCCTGACCCCTGTTCATGCAAATCTTGAGGGTCAGGAGCAACAGGGGCATGGGACTTTGTTCTTACAAAGGTATATTCTAATCCATTCAGGCATTGGGAAATGCCATCTCCTCAGGAACATCTTCCCTTCCACTTGATCTAAAATGGTGATGTCCTCCTCCCTGTTATGTTCCCAGCCTTGTTTTTCTTTACTTTCTTCATAACACTCACTGAAATCATCCTGACATGATCCCTTTTGTCCACTAGCATAAAAGCTCTTGAGAGGATTGATCTTGCTTAACAGCACTGTGTTCTCAGCAAATAAGATATTGCCTGATATATAACAGGCACTCAATATTTTAAGTGTCCTTGGAGACTTATTCTTAAAAATTGCCAGACACACACTTCCTTCAGATGCATTCTCGTGCTGCTAGCCAGGATCTCACTGCGGAGGCATGTCTGCATTCCCTGAGTAGAGCTCTGTCTTTCAGGGATCCTCTGCCTTTGGGTTCTCAGGTTTTTCACCCTTTAGTGAAATAGAAGACTACCTGGAGCTGGTGGAGTATTCCCCTTACTGGTTCCTTGGGCTTTGGTAAAGCCTCAATCAATGCTCATACAAAATCACTGGTGTCCTCTTCTCCCTGGGGAAATATGTTCCAAAATCCCCAGTGGAAGCTGGAAACCACCAGACAGTACCAATACTATATTTACTGTGGTTTTTTCCCGTACAAGCATACCTCTATCAGCTCAGCACAGTAAGACATTACCAACACTGACAACAGAAAGGAACAATTATGAAAAATACGCTCCAATGAAAGTAATTACACAATTATGAATCATTTATTTCTGGAATTTTCAAGTTAATAATTTTAGATTGCAGCCCTGTGGGTAACTGTAATCATGGTGTGCTAAATCGCAGATAAAAGGGGTCTCCCGAGGTTTCTCTTGAGTGCAGACCTTATTAAAAACACACTGCCCTGACACATCTGACAAGGGCTGCTTTCCTCACCCCCTGATGGAAGCAGGAAAGAATTTTCCTCTTGACTCTTAGAACATGGTAGGGCTCCCAGGAGCAAAACTTATGAAAGTCTTTCTCAATTTCCGTAAGACTGGGCCTCCCTGGAGTCTTTAACCCTCGCACTTGTTCCCACTGAGCCTCTCACAATTCATAGTTTATAATTTAGGCTCAGGATCCTACTCTGGAACTGGTTCCTCTGGAGTTTCCACCCTGAGTTTCTGCTTCTCTGTATCCACCTCACTGTCGCCCCAGTTTGCTGGGTGATCTCAGTTGTCTGAGGAGTCTAAGAAGAGAGCTATGGATTTCCATCTTGTTTAGCTTTTTATGTGATGAGAAAGGTGAGGTCCAAGCTCCATGTATGCTGCTGAACTGGGGCCGGATATTCTGCAACATTTTTTATAAATAGGTGAGTTTTTATAAATAGGCAATAAAGACAGTGCAGCTACTTATTTGCTCTGATTTTGGAGATTTGAACTTCATTTTAATCAATCACAACATTATTCATATGGGAAGAGATGCATTTTTATACCAGAGAGTAGTACTTCTAATATATAATGGTGATCCTCAATGACTGAATGTTTTACTACAATGGACTGTGAGTTATATATATTTATATGTTGATACATGTACATATAGTTATATATGCTTTATTGTTACATACTCTATATATATTATATATGTTGTATATATGTAGTGTTATGTATATAATGTTATAGTTTTATATACCTATATATATTGTTATATATGTGTCATATAAATATATGTTATATTAACCATTGGTCAATATTTTCCCAAGTTCTTTCAACATTGTCTAAGTGTAGGATATAGGCTAAATTACAACAGATATATCCTTACATCACTGGTTCAGACATAACAGAAGTGCACACTTCCTTCTCAAATGGACTCTTGAGAGCTGTTACCCAGGTTGGATGGGTACTTTAGTTGGGATTTTTTAAAATTTTGATACCAGGAATCAAACTCAGGACCTTGTGCTTACAAGGCAGGTACTTACGCTGCTGAGCTGTATCCCTGGCCCATCTAGTTGAGGTCTTAATTGTCTCCCAAAGACCATATGTTAAAGGCTTTGTCCCCAGAGTGGCTCAGTGGGAAGTGGTTGAACTTTTAACAGGAGAAGGTCCTTGGGGGCGTTCCCTAAGGGGATCATGGGGCTCTAGTGTCTTCCTCTCTGGTTTGCTTCCTGGCTATGAAGTGAGCAGCTTTGGTCTACCACACACTCCCACAATAATGTGCTGCCTCACCACAGGCCTCAAAGGAAGAAGGCCAACTGATCATGCACTGAAACTTTAAAAGCTTTGAAACAAAATAAACCCTTTCTCTTTATATATTGATTCTCCAGGTATTTTTCAAGTGATGGAAAACTGACTCACACAGTAGGCGACAGATCAAGGAGGGACCTGAGTTCTTGCTGTGCTATTGTTCCTATTCAAGTGTTTGAAATTACTTCAGTTCCTTGTTTCCAATTTCATGTGCAAGAAAGAAATACCGAGGAAACCTAGAGAACAAGCATTTTCTTCTAAGTATCTAATGAAGAACTTAGTTGAGAAATTTAGTCTCCAGCTGTGTGTTGAGGTGTCAGTGGGCAATTTTCAATGCTGTGTGACTCCAAGTATGTATAAAGTAGTTGAGTCAGAAATTCTAAAATGCATTTCGTGAAAAGCACAACACAGGTGATACTATTATTAGCAACTTTCTATTCTTAAAGTATAAGTTCAAATGACAGTCTTACATTAAATAATCAGAAGTCACAACGGAAAGTAAAACTTTTGTGATTTGGTTGAGTTTTAAAGAATAATCAGTATGATCCTGATTGGGTAGGGAGGTCTGTGTTCCAAAAGAAATGTGTGTGTGTGTGTGTGTGTGTGTGTATGTGTGTGTGTAGGGGAAGGGATTACATGCATCAGTTTTACCTGTGTCCCAATTAAAGAAATATATATTCTAGCAGCCAAAGAGAAGTGACAAGGAATTTTAATATCCTATGTGTAATTCTCAAGAAACAGTGGTTCAGTGGTGTCATTTGCAACAGTCCTTTTAAAAGTACCATCTCCCTTCCACAGTTCTTTCAAATCCCAAAAGTGTTCCAGAATCTCCCAGATTTCCCACTTTCTGTCAGTCTAGCTCGTCTCGCTTCTTCCTGCCCCACCTCAAATTTTTTCTTACTTGTATCCGTTTAGACTCTGACTTCTTTTTATTTCCCTTTTGCTCTTTACCTGGATTCTCCACAAAAAAGAACCCAGTACTGACCCAGAAAGCTGAAATCTTTCTCTTTTTCTTCTTGTACCTCTTGCCCAGCTGCTCTCTGTCTCCTTATTTGTATTATGCAGATACTAACAGCAAGACTAGAAAAGCAAGAATTCCTAGAATGATGGGGATGAGGGAGGTTCAGATACTTACATTAAAATGTCTTGTTCCCATCACACATGTATCCTTCAGCACTCAAGTGAGGATAATTTGGGCTGCCATAACTCCACAACAGACGGAAAATCTCTCAGTTTAAAAATACTCACAAAGCTGGATTTAGACAGATGTTCCACCTGGAGGCAGAGCTAACAAATTAATGCTCACAGTGGACTATGAAACTCTAATCGATAAAGTGAAAAGGGAAGGGGAGGAAACCAGAAATTATTGAGCACTCACTCAAGTCATGCTCTTTAAACAATATCATGATATTTAAAACCCCCAATAACCCCCAGATCAGCCTTCTCAGCTTGAGGATCTACAGACTACAGATTCAGTAGCATATGACTGGTAAAAATTTAAAACACTCTGTCTCAACTCAAAAATAATATGAAAGTGATTAACATGAGCACATTCTGGATCATCAGGGAGATTATCTTTAAACCAAGAGTCATCACACCAGCCCTGTGCTACCTTCATTGAAATGTGTTAATGAGAAAAAGGCAAGGGAGGTCTTAATATATCAGTGGCACATGTGTGCCAAGGAAAAGCCAGAAGACCCAGCAATGTGTGAGATTAATGTTAGGCTTACAGGCATTCAAATTTAGAATAAGGATAGGGATGTGAGTCATCACCTGGCATGTGGTGATAAAGTTGTACTCAAAAAAAGACATATGAAAGTGTTGTATGAAAGGAGAGAAAGTTAGCACTCCCCTTGACAAGGATGGAAGAGGCCCTTGGGCCTGACAACACACATATGGTTAAGGCATTGCCACCTACTTCGTGGCATCTAACCACTGTTTTTGGAGATTCCTCAAAAAGCTGGGTTTGGAGGTCCCATTTGACCCAGCTATTCCACTTCTAGGCATATTCCCAGGAGATCTGAAAACATCATACCACAGTGATATATGTGCACCCATGTTTATAGCAGCACAATTTGTAATAGCCAGATCTTGGAAACAACCTAAGTGCCCATCAACTGAGGAATGGATAAAAAAGATGTGGTACTTTTATACAATGGAGTACTACTCAGCTATAAAGAATGATCACATCAAGATATTTATAAATAAATGGACACGACTTGAGACCATACTCATAAGTGAAATAAACCGGACTCATGTGTGTAAATATCGTATAGTCTCCCTAGTATGAGAGTTGATAAGAGTATATAAGATTTTATGGTAAGCATGAGTCCCCATCTCATAGCTTTGAAGCCTTTCAATGTTTTCATTCATCAGTTGGAATGGTTTTATTCTGTTTTGTTTGACTATATCATGCGTGATGGTATGAACAGCTGTTTTGAAGTAAACAAAACATTATGACAGCTATTGCTGATTTAATATCATCCTTCTTAGAAGTCCTACCATGCTTCTATTCTTCTATTCTTCCATTGGTTCTATCTATCACATAGTGTCTTTTTGGGATTTGAATATGTGTGATAGTATAAACAAAAATTTTTTTTTAATCGAAAATGAGATATTATAGTACCCATTGATCATTCTCTGTTATTCGGTTCAGAATGCCCTGTAATTCTTTCGCTCTTTGAATGGTTTTATACTATTTTGTTATGTTTGATATTATTGTATTTGAAACTATGCTCAACTATAGCAGAGAATAGAGAGATATTGTGATAGCTACTGTTAAAAAAAAGACATATGAAAGCGGTGTCATCTTCATGCTTTGAACTCCGATTTGGTATAAGAAAGGTGACATCACCATTTGTATTAGGGTGCCTTTGTAAATTTGCTGTTGCACAGCAGTGTGATAGATTATTTTCTCCAATTCTTCATTCCTTATCTATCATGGTAGTATGCAGCCAAGCCCTTTGTCTCGTGATTTTGCTGTACAGCTTATTAGAAAGGATAGAAAAACTAGGAAAAATAATAAAACAAACAAAAGGCCCTATTTTACATGACAGTGAAATGTTCAGTAGAATTTTTGCTTTCGCTTGCACCGAAGACCAAAGTGTGTCTAATGAACTTGTGGCATTGGCCTAGGGGTTCAGATAAGTGTTGCTAATATGAGCAGGCTACAGCTCCCTGCACCCGAAAAAGGTATAAAAGAGATAAGCTTGGCAAAGGATTGGCCAGTTTGCAAGCAAAATTCATAAGGAATGTAGGAGCCTGGGAATTCCGGAACTTTAGATATGATAAATCTACTTTTCACTTCTAATCAGTAAAAGACGAAATTGAAAAATACTTTTGCATTTGGGAGATCTATGAAAACAGCCTCAGGAAAATGAGAAAATCTAGGCATGAGCTCATTAAAACAAAGCTCACAGCAGATATTTTTATCTGGTCAAAGTGACTTCCAGGAAATTGATCTCACTGATGTCTGGTGAAGCAGAAGAACTTTTAGTTAAGTGTGGCAAGAAAGAGACACACCTCACAAAGATTTATCGTAGCTTTTGGCACATGGAATTATCTATAATTAACTGCATTGAAACCGAAGAGGTTGTGAAATCTCTGGACTTGCAAACATGATGCTGTGCAAGATTAAAAGAGAGAGACTTCCAGATGAAAATAAGAACCCTAGGCTCCCATTTCCCACAGGTAGGAAGCCGGAAAAGAGCCGCTCTCACTCCCAGCAGTGTCTGCAGGGGACCCAGGAAGGAGGATGGAAAAGGAAGGCTATGCTGGGATGGAGTTGGGCCGTGACGGACAGCGGGCTGGCCTTACTCCGGGGACGCTGCCCGGGGCCTGCCATGCCCATGTTGACAGCAGCACCACCTGTGATAGCCAAATCTCGGAAGCAGCCTATATGCCCACCAGCTGCTGGGCGGATAAAGAAAATGGGACATATGTACAGAATGGCATCACAAGGGATGCACTTGAGTCTTTTGTAAGAAAACAGATGCAGCTTGAAACCATACTGTTAAGTGTTAAATCACGTGAGCTAAATTTCATACGGCTTCTGCTATATGAGAAACCCAAAGTATAAATAAAGAGCAAAATAAAAATTAGATAAAAGGAAAAAAAAGAGCTAGATCTTTCGCAAATGAGAAGAGGACCAGCATATAAGGAGACAGGAGGAGAGGAGAAGGGAAAGTAAAAAGAATTAAAATGTTATATAGGAATGTCAGCTCCCTACAATTAGTATAATCATTATGTACTGAAATACCATGTACTATTAAAAATAAAAACTGAGAAAAAAGGAATGCTACCTACCGAGCAGGGAAACTGCCCCATATTTTCAGAGTGGCATTTCAGAATTCCTATGGCCCAGTGTCCACCATGTGCCTCCCAGGTTTCTGCTTTCTGTTTTGTTGTTAAAACTTTTATTAGCTCATGTTTGTGGTACATAATGACTACATTCACTGTGAGGATTTGGCACATGTATACAACACATCCTAATCCTTTTCACATCCTCCACTGGGTCCTTAGCCCTGTTTTAGCATTATATGTTGGAGTACAAAGTGACAGGCTCTTCATCTTTGTAGTTTATGAATGTCCAGACCAAGAAGAGCTATCCTCGGTCCCAATGAAGAGCACAAGATCCTGAACGTTGAACCTGTGCCGTGACTGTGACTGTGTCTGGTGGTCCCGAGGTCCAGGAGGCGAGCATCGCATACGGGGCCAAGTGAAGCAAGGGAGACTAGAGTGGATCGAACCGTTGCTCCCACTTCTTCCCTTGCTACAGATTTTCACCTCTGCGCCCTTGATCATGAGATTTTGTGGTACCTTCACCAGTGTAAACATTTTACTTTCCTGCCCCATTGAGGCTGAACTTGGCAGGAGTACTAGCAAGAAAATATTCAGCAGGTGTATTCCTGATTTGATTTGGGCTTGCCAGGTCTGGTACATAATTTAAAATACCAAGCCACCATGCCTCAGGTGGCTTCTTCTCCTAGAAAACACACCGTATGCATAACCAAAACTACTTGCAAACTGTGAGACACAAGTATTTGCAAGTTACTGAGGTCTCTGAGGTTGTCAGTTATACAGCAGTATTTTCATAGCACTTGATTAGAACTTGAGAATTGTAAGAGGGCTGGCGATGTAGGTTGGGTGCTTACCTAGCAAGTGTGAGGCCGTGGGCTCTATCCCCAGAAGCACAAAAAGAAAAAAGTATAAGCATAAAGGATGCGTACAAATGTTACATGTTTATAGCGAACTCACCAACATTGAATTAGGGAACTTTTGGGTCAACCCTAGGGTCCTATTTTTTAAAATATATATCGTCACAAATTCATCATCCTGCTTGGTGTAGCTCCAATGAAGACCGTTAAGTCTCATGGCTTCTCCAAGCCACTGTGCCTGACTTCTCCTGCTTTCCTTCCATATATATATATATATATATATATATATATATATATATATATATATATATTATTGGCTTGTGCCTTGCCATTTCTTTTCATTAGTTGTCAGTAGCTTCCCCTTTGTCTAGATGAAAATTAAATTTAAATCCTATATAAGAGCATACAGAGATCAAAGGAAAGAGAAAAAAATTAAGGGAAGAAAAGGAAAATAGGAAGAAAAGACATAAAGTGCCAAATTTTGAAGATGAAACCTGGCTGGCCGCGGAACTGTAAGCAAAGCTGTCAATGACCAAATCCTTTCGGAGTTTTTCCCCATCAAAGGACCGACACACAAAGCCCGTGTGTTTCCACTATTAGCAGGCAAAGGCTTTCAAAGGCCTTCAGAAACCAGCGCCCGTCCACCAATAAGATTGATGCTAACATCAAAGTATGCAGCCTGGAGGAGCAAAAAAGGGGGAGCCCTGGAAGATTCTGGAGAATTAGACCTGGAAGGAAAACACTGTTGGAAATTAAAGTCCAGATTACAAAACACGGAGAGTCTTTTAATGTTCAGAAGAGCTTTTTCTTGTTTAAGGTCTCCTCATTGGAGAATAATTTGAGTGGTTTCAGATGTTAATCCCATTATGGAGGGGAGGAAAAACCCTCCGGAGTACTATTTTTTCATGTGGCTCAGTGTTAACAGGCCCTTTAAAGCTGGAAGAAACTCGTAAGCTCCCTGGGATAGTTTTCAAGAAGTGCCCCCAGGACGTGCCACTCAGAACCCTGTCATCAGTCTGGGCAGGGCGAGGGCTTCCTGCTCCCTTAGATGAAGATAGACCCTGACCATTCGTGACTTCACAGTCCAATTCCTCCCTGTCTGTCTGTCTGTCTGTCTGGTTGGGCTGTGGTCACTCCACTGCCTGCATAGAACCAGTCCATGAGAACGTGGTGTTCATGAGCCTTCCTTCCTCCAAGGGTGTTACAAGAGAACTTTGGTGGCAGAGAAGAAAAAGGAAAACACATCTAAAAAGGAGCTTGCATCTTTTCTTTGGGCCGTCCATAGTATGGCTTATGTGTAGGTACCAGAATTTAATTATTTCTCTCAACTTATGTGTGGGTCACTTTCTCTTAAATTCCTGCTACAGATGATATTGAAATAAGAAACTGTGGATATAAGTTTTCGCTCACTTCAAAAATTTTCTGCAGGAATGATTTCTGGAAGTGATATACTTGGTTAGACTTTGCACATTCAAATTTTGGATGCTGCCTAGTTATCCTTCAAAAAGTTTACTAGCTTATGAGTACAACAAGAACATTTTTTTCAGAATTTCTTTGTAGTTGTGTGTAGATAATTGTACCATTTACAAAGAGGTCATTTTTTGCACTTCCCTAGTAGATCTTATGCATTTATTTCCTTTCTATTTACAATCCTAGGCTCTCCCATCAAATGGTAACAGAAGGGCAGTATCAGCATCTTTGTACATGCCTTACTTTTATTGGTACTGTGAGTCACCAGTAAATATAATATTTACTGTGGGCTTCTTATAAATATCTTTTATTACATTAAAAGAATTGCTTAAATCAGACACACATGCTTAAATATTGCATGGTTTCTCCTATATGAGAAGTCCAAAGTGTAGATAATTTAAGGAGCAAAATAAAAAATAAGATAATAGGAAACAGGGAGATAGATCTCTTGTGAAGAGAAAAGGGACCAAGAGATGCAGGGAGGAGGAAAGAAGGAAGAGGACAGGGACATTTAAAAGAATTAAGATGTTGGAAGGGAACAAGAAGTCACCAAGAAGCAAGCCCTCTCTGTGAATTGGCACCATGCAAGGACCACTGAGGAGAGAGCCAGATGCCAATCTTTTCCTGTGAGTCAGTGCCATTCACAGACTGCAGGGGAAGAGAACAAGAAGTCACCAAGAAGCAAGCTCTCCTTGAAAATCAGTGCCTTGTATGGGCCACTGGGGGGAATAGCCAGATGCCAGCTCCTTCCAGAGTGCAGGCTGGGAAAGGAAAAGAGCCAACCACTCCCAGCCCACCTCCACCGTAAGGGACTGGCTGATCTGGAGAAACACAGGCTGTGATGATGGCTACTGAGGTGACACACCATTGTACGCTTGCAGTGTGTAGTGTTTCACTGACTTTGCAGGTGTAAAGCTGATGGTCTGACCATCTATTCAGAGGATGACAATATGCAGTGTAGCATTTATGGAGGATCTCCTCCTGAGGGTGGTGGTCATTTTTGATTCCCTATTGTTTTGTTTTGAAGTCCTACATCATTTTCATTGTTTCTCTAGGTTGGGTTTTGCTCTGTTTTGCTTTGTTTGATTTTATTGTATCTGATCATGGGCAGCTATTTCAAAGATAATAAGATATATGACGGTAGCCATTTTGGATGTACTCTTATCTTGTTTTGAAGTCCTTTATTGCATTCACTGTTTTGTTTTTATCAGTTCTATTCTGTTCTATTTTGCTTGATTTTTACTATGTCTGAAAGTATCTACAGTTATTTTGAAGACTTCAGGAGGTATTATGGTAGCCATTGTTGATTTCCTATTGTTTTGATGTCCTATGTCACCTACACTGGTTTGTTTTGATTGGCTTTGTTCTGTTTTGTTTTGCTTGGTTTTACTCTATAAAAAATGTTTTATATACAGGAACCAGCTCCCCACAATGAGTGTACTCATTATGTACTGCAACATTAAAAACAATTATTACAAATCAATGCTTTCATCACCCCAAAATTCATATGTTCATGTCTCCAAATGTGATGGTATTTGGATGGTATTTGGATGGTCTCCAAATGTGATAGTATTTGGAGATGGAGCCTTTGTTAGATAATTAGATTTCAATGAGGTTAAGAGTAGGATTTCTACAATGGCATTAGTGCCCCTTTGAGAAGAAGGAAGAGTCATCCTCTCCCTCACTCATCCAACCCCTTGAGAGGACACAGAGATATGGCAGCCATTAGTAAGGCAGGAAGACCTGGTCATCCTGGCAATCTGACCCAGGACTTCTAGTCTCCAGAGCTGTGGGGAGCAAAGTTCTGTTGTTGAAGTCATGCTTTCTATGGAGTTTTGTTGTGGTAGGATGAACAAACCAATGTAGGAGCTTTCTTTTGAGTCACAGAGGATACATTCACTTCCAAATTCTAGAAATCCCAATTATCACAAGCTTAAACATTTAGGCCAGTGGTTGTTTAAAAAAACCCTAACAACTTCAAAGTTTCAGGGAGTCCCAGAGTGCTAGAATTGCAGATGTATACCACCACCTTCGGCTTCTTTTGTAATTTTTGTCAGGCCCTGAAATACCATTAATCTGTCTGAGCAGTGGAATCTCTTCCTCCCCAGCCAGTTTTCCCTGCGCTCCGAACCCTGCCCCGAGTTCAGGACATAGCCAAGAGTCACCTACTTCACTTGGGCTTCCTCTCTTCACAGATTCCTTCCTGTACTTTCTTTTTAAAAGTTTTATTGAGATGTAATTAACACACACTAAAATATACCCTTTATGGTATCTAATTCAGTGTTATTTAGTGTATTCAGAGTTTTACAAATACCACTACCAGCTCATTTTTGAACACTTTCATCATCCCAAAAAAGAAATTATACTCACTAGCAATCCTCTTCCTGTCCCCCTCCCCACTTTCTCTAATAACTATTTATTTGCTCCATTTCTTTATGGATTTACCCAGTCAGGACATTTCATATAATATATGGTATTTTCTGATTAGTTTCTTTCAGCTGGCGTGATGTTGTCAAGGTTCATCCATGTTGTATCAATCTGTCCTCTCTTTTTACAATCATGCATAATAGGAGCATGTGTTGGAAAATGTTCTGTTTGCTTATCACAAGGTGCACCTACATAGGGCTCTATGGTGTAGCACACTACACACCTAAGCCTGTGGATTTGGGGTAGCCTGTTGCCCCATGATGAATGAAACAACCCAAGATTAAATTAAGCACACACAAAAAAAACCCACAATGAAATCCAGAGACCTGATTAACAAATGTATGGGCCTACAGCTAACAGCACACTGTAAACATAAACTTTTTTTTTTTTTACAAGTACACTCTAAAACAATGGCAAAAAGTACAGTACAGTGAAGATATAAATTGAGAGCAGGATAGTGATTTGTCATAACTGTGGGTTGTGTGCTTTTCTGCGATTGGTAGTGCAATAGGTTTGTTTACACCAGCACCACACAGATATGTTTATGGCGGATACAACGTAGCCAGGTCACAGGAGTTTTACAGGCCCATTATCATCGTACAGGCCCACTGTTTTGTAGATGGTCCATGCTTGACCGAAATGTGATTATGTGGTACGTGACTGCATTTTCAAAGAACGCTGTGTTGTGTGGATGTGCTACATTTTGTTTATTTATTCATCAGTGAATTGACATTTGCAGTGTTTACATACTTAGGGCTACAGTGAATACTGCTGTAATATCTTTGGGGTTTTAAGAAAGTCTGGTCCCACCAGAGATGGGAAGGTTGTTAGATTCCTCTCGGCCTGTTCTATTCTCCTACTCTCCCAGATGGACTTGGCTTCTTTCATTTTCTCTTCTCATAAAAGTCTCACTATGACTGAGCTACTTTCTGTGCCCCACTGTTGACACTTCCATTGTCCCCTGGGGAGGGGAGGTCCCAGTCACTGCCCCTCCTTTCTGAAGGAATTTGATGCTTTTCTTTCAACATCCTCTCCTCCTCTCTACCCCAGTTTCCCTCTCCCCAGGATGAGTAGGGTTACTGGAAAAGCTTAGAATTTCCTGACCTGCCCCCTTCTTCCTCCACCTCCCCACCGTTTAGGGGTCAAGAGTTAGGAGCTAAGGAAAGCCACTTGCTGGTGGCTCTCTTGTCCTGCCGGCTGCTTTACAAGCACTGTGACAGGAAGCTGGCCTTCTCTCTGAGTTCAGTGTGTCGCCCCCGCCCCTCACCATCTTTACAGCCTTTTACTCATTTCATTAGTTTTAAGGAGAAAGCTGTTTTGTAGCTTGTTTTCAGTCTTTCCAGAATAACCTCAAGGTGATTCTCCAAAACTGATCACTGTGTACATAATTACCTACTGAGTGATCATAACATGGTTTATTTAAGAACTTGTCCCTACTTTTGAATATTAAAGTTTGTCTATTTACAAAGAATGCTGGGAGAAGCATATTTTGCAAAACCTTTATTTACTTATTTATTTTGGAGATGAATTTCTTAAACCAAACTACAAGATGTGTAATTACATGACTGAAGGATAAGATAAGGATAAGAAGTTTTAAGATCCTTAAAACTTTTACACTGTTTTATTCAAGAATGATTGTTCTGATTTGTACACCTGTCAGCATGGAATAAACACACCTCTCAGAATACTTGCTTTTAGAAACACAAATCAATAAAATAAACAACTGACTTTTCATCTGTAGAATTTATAGTACTACTACTTAAAAGAATACAGAATTTTCTCTTTTTTGTGTGTCCTGAGTCCTTTTGTTTCTGTAATTAATCTGATCCAGTGAAAACAGTTTTAACATTTATGTAGAAATTCATCTTCTGCATTAGAAAACTTCAAAATAATAATAAAATAACTTACAAATAATTACCAAATTGGAACAGTATCTCAAAGTTGATTTACACATCACTAAATGGTTATTTCAAAGGAACAATGAAAATACGAACCACAAATATCATAAAGTCATTTAAAGCATTTTTCCAAAGTTAAAAAACTATATCTGGTTTCTTGGACCAAGATCCAGGCCAAATTTGGGGTGATAAAATGTGTAGAAATCAATTTTACTTATGTTTGCATATTTTGTTTTTTACAGATAGTTAAATACAACAAAACAAGACAGAACAAAGCCAACCGAGACAACGCAACAAAACTGGTACAGAACTTCAGAGCAGGTTAGCAGGATAACAATAATAGATACCATAGTATATCTTGTTATTTTCACAAAAGTTGTCCATTCCATCAGGAGTAGCAAAATCAAACCAAAAGCAAAACACAATAAATTATGTTTGTTTATAAATGAAATTTATTTCAAGAAACATATGGCTGGCGAGCCAATTAAGGAGAGTAAAGTCAGTGTCTCCAGAGAATCTGCCATGCTGGGACTTGGGGGATCAACCAGGAAAGCAACAATCCAGCCTTCCTGGTAAGTGGGCATGAGCCATGCGTGCACCAGGGAGGCAAAGTCAGCATCTCCCTTTAGCCTACAGGTGCACAGGCTGAGAATCAAATGTCCCACCCCCACCCCCATTAGCAACCAGGTGGTTCCCAGGGCAGCCAGAGTTGAGAGCAGCTAAGGTGCATAAAGCAAGTAAATGCTTGTATTGTTGGGTTGATTATGCTGACCTGGGGCCAGAGGTCTGAGCATCTCTCGGGAGGATGACTGTATGCAACATAGCAAATATGGGGGATTTCCTTCTATCTTGTATTTGAAGGCCAATATTGTTTTTGCTGTTTTGCTTTGTTCTGATAAATTGTTTTGTTCTATTCAATATTCCATTTTGAGTGGTTTTATAGCATTTTGTTTTTGGTTTGATTTTGCTATACCTGATGGAATGGACAACTATTGTGAAGATAACAAGATATACTATGGTAGCTCTTACTGTTTTCCTGGTATCTTGTTCTGAAGTTCTGTACCAATTTTGCTGCATTGTCTTGATTGGCTTTGTTCTGTCTTATTTTGTTGTATTTTACTATGTTTAAAATAAAAAAAAGAAATGCCATAGCTGATAATGAGCAGACCAAGAAAACATGGTATCATTTTTAAAAAGATAGCAGACTCCTTCTTTTAAATCCATTGTCCCAGATATCTATTTTACTATGTAAAATTAGATAAACAAAGCCTATAAAGTTTAATCGAATAATAGCTCAAAGTTGATTTTCAATTCATTATGAGATTTAAAAACATAGCAAGTATAAAGAATATATTTTAGTAATTGACTCACATGTTGTTACGGTTTTGATCTAAAATGTCCCTGCCCAGTCTCATGTTTGGAAGGTGACGGGGTGATGGAGGCACTGCTCCCATGAGTGGATTCGTCCACGGATGAGTTCATGGCTGAACGTGCTGTTAGCAGATGGGGCCTAGTTGGAGGAGGTAGGTCACTGAGGGTGTGCCTCTGGAGGTTATGGCTCTCTCTCTCTCTCTCTCTCTCTCTCTCTCTCTCTCTCTCCTTCTTGGCTGCCATGGCTAAGCAGCTTTCTTCCACCTCACCCTCCTGCCATGCAATTTCTAACCATGGACTGAACCCTGATCTCATGAGCCAAAAGAAATCTCTGTTCCTTAGATTGTGTCTGTCACATATTTTGTCCCAGTGATGGGACAGCTGATTAACACAAATGCACATTTACTCCCCGGACACTTCAGTTAACACACTGACCTATAATTACTTGATTTGAAAGGTATCTGTGGTGACATGTTTTTTTTCTTCAGTTTTCTGTGATTATACTACTTTATCATTTATTCACATACAAATAGGGCTTAACAGTCATGTTTTTAGCAGAAGAGAGATAATAGAAAGTAGGAACCAATTCCTTCCTTCAGATTATGGCACTTAGCAGATTCAGAGCTATCTGTCCTCCCATTTCCATTTTAAAATTTTGTCTCTTTAGCATTTTGTTTCACCAGGTTAATATCTCTCTTTAGGTCTTATAGTCCATTATAGGCCCTGATGTTATAGTCTCCCCTACCTCCAAAGTTTTAGAATTACAAGGATGGCTCTGGTCTTTCCTCCCTCTAGTCACATCATCTGCCTTCCACTGCAAGTGGATGGAGTGGCCAACCAGCTCCTAATACTGGGGACTTTCATTCATCGGCATAAGTACGTCTTTGGGGTGCCCTATAGGAAGGTGTAGACAAATGACTCCAGTCCTGCTTCCCTACCTGACCAGATAGTGGCCAGCCATCTCCCAACTGTGTGAATAGTCCAGCCAAGATCAGCAGGGCCACCAAGACCATCCTCAACTCATTCCAGATCACAAGCAGGAAACACCTAACGTTCTCTGCCAGTGAGGTTTTGAAACTATCTGTGATGCAGTGAGAATGTGGCAAACAGTACAAGCACGTTAACTAAAGTCCCATTTCTAGGCTACGTCGCTTCATGTGCGTAGCAAAACCTTTTGTAACAGATGCTGCTTTGACTTATGATGGTGTTATATCCTGATTAGCTCATTATAAGTTGAAAATATCATAAGTCAAAAATACCTTTAGTATTTAACCTATTAAACATCACACTTAGCAACGCAGTACACTGAAGAGTGTCATTTATCTATTCTTAAGGTCACATGGTTGACTGGGGGATCAGCTGGCTGCCACTGCTTGGTGTCGCAAGACAGAGGTGTACCACTTCTACTGGTTAGAGAAAAGATGAAAATTCAGAAGTTCAGCACACAGTTTCTGCCACACATGTCTCATTTTTATGTCACTGTGAAATTCAAAAGTCATAAGCCACATATCCTTGGTCATGGACTAGCTCATAAAAGCATAGTCGTCTAGAAAAAAAGATATAGACATCATTTTCTCAGCAATCTCCTGTGCCCTTGACAGACAATAAAGAAAAATAAAACAATTAATATCCATTGCATCTGATGTGATGCATTTATTAGTACTTTCAGACTTGGAAGGATAAACATCAAAGGCAGAACTTGATGCTTTTCTGGTTTAAAAAGAGAAGAAAGAATTCAGGTAGGTTTCTTATAGAAAGATGGAGTTTCAGTATTAACATACAGTTAAGCTGAATAGTTCTTAGGTAGTGCTTCTCAGCTCTGCTTGCAGATTAGAAGCAGTGGGGGGAGTTCTAAAAATATCCGTGCCCAAGCCCCACCCCAGACTGACTAAATTGCTGTCTCTGGGAGCGAAGCCCAGACCCTCTTCTATACTGTTTAACTGCTTCCCCAGGTGTTCCAACACACAGCTGGGGCTGGCAGACGCTATCCTAAGAGGAACAATTATATTATATAGGAGACAGTTTTAAGCATTCATTCTGACCTCAAAAGCAAGATATTTTTAAAAAATCAGTGCCAGGGATATAGCTCAATGACACAGTGCCTGCATGGCAAGTGCAAGGTCCTGAGTTTTATTCCCACTGCCAAAAAATAATAACAGTACTAATACTGGCTCAGTTGGTACAGAACTTAACGGTTTGAGACACGAAGTGTGTAACACCTGACTTTGAAGGCCTTTTCCTCTGTCTCGGGTGTGAAACATTCCAGTTCTGCAGCTTGTAAGCCCCCACTTACTTCTCTTAATCTGACAATTTCTGACTGGCGTGTGCCATGCAAGCATGGCTCAGCCACCTTGTTACTTCCAGGTTTTCTCAGTAAAAAGTAGGCATCACCTCCACCTCCCCCAGGAATGTCCTGCTCAGGGTGAGAACAAAAAAAAGAATAAAGTCTCTGAAAATTGATAGAGGAAGGTAAGATTCCCAATCAGGTAAGAATTCTAGCTCCAACCTCAGATATTTGTGGATCCAAAATCTGGTTTTCTCATTCACTAGCTTTAATGTCATCATTTTAGAAATGGTAATAACAATGGTCACTTGTTCATGAGGTTGTTGAGTGCTCTAAATAATATAATGCAGCAGAGTTCCCCACACAGTTTGTGGCAAATAGTAGCACTCAATAAATGTTAGCCATAATGATGGTGTACTTGTTTCAATTGCGATTATGTTATAAGGCAGTTCATTTCATTCTAGCTGCTGGGAAGCTCTTTGTTGTATTTAGGCTATTATGTATTTTCTCAGAACTTCCTGTGATACTAATTATGTTTTCTTCAGTAATGTGGAATGAAAGTAATTCACTTTCCCCCTAAGAACCTTCAGTTATTTGGAGTGATATGCCATATTTTGTGTTTAGGATATTTCTTTCTTCTTTTGGCAGCTTACTTCTGCTTCATAACAAGCAGTAGAAAATGATAAACTACATGTATTGATTTGCTAAAGCTGTTGTACGTAGTAATTTATTTTCTCGTAGTTCTGGATTCTAAAGGTCTAGATGAGGTACTGGCTGGGTTGGTTTCTTCTGGGGCCTCTCTACTTGTTTTGTGGATGTTCATGTGACTTCTTCGATCTGTACCTGTGTCCAAATTTCCTGTTCTAAGAATACCAGTTACATCAGAGGAGGGACCAGTGTAAGGACCTCTTTTTAATTTAATTGCCTCTTTGTAGAACTTACCTCTAAATGTAGTAACATTCTTTGGTGCTGGGAATTAGGATTTTACACATAGGAAATTCAAAAGTGCCAATTCAGCTCATACCACCAACCTGCAGAGTCTTTTCACAGGAATTTGAACCCAGAGCATAGTGATAGGGGTGAGCATGTGGCCCAGTTGAGTCACTATAGAAAAGCTGTCTAGAGAGTGTTCCCCATAGATCCCCACTGTTACCCTGCCCTAATCTCCGACCTTCTGAGGACCTTGCTTTCTCTTCTGTGAGCAATCTTCATATCTCTGTGATAAATTTCCTTCTTTTTCCCTTAATCCGGGCACAGTCGAATTTGTCATTTACAATTTTTTAAAACTCCCTTGATACCCACCCCTAAGTGTGTTCCCCAAATGAAGACTCTGGACAACTAACTGGTGGATCTGGAAGCCAGCAGAGTTCCTTGGCTGTGCCTGCTATGAGAACCACCAAGTTCCCAATTGGCTGCTAACAGTCAACTGAGTTAGACAGAAATATTATAGGCAGTGAGACAGGGCTAAGTCCTCAATGGAGCCAGTGCAGAAACCCAGATACCTTGCAACTGTGGGGGAGACAACACCTCCTGTTTTGGGCCAGGCCTCAAGACAAAAGGTCAAACAAATACATACACATCCTAAGGACTGATATTCTATCACCCTAAGAAAGCCAGGAGTCACCATTCCAAACCCCTAAGGGAAGAGTCACTGCTCTTCAAGCATGTCACTTGCTACGCTTCACCATTTGTCCCTGATTTAATCAATTTTACCTGAGCAATTAATCTTATTGGTTAACTGTAGTTCTATCCCACCTTTTTCCTACCTTGCGAGTCCCCAGTTTTCCCCATCTTGGATCTGTCATGGTTTGACTTTATAAAAGTCCCTACAAAAGACAGAGTCTTTGAAAACCCACTTGGGACCCCTTCTGTTTCTCTCTCAGACAGAAGCTTTCTCTCTCAATAAATATATTCTGCACTTAACCTCTGTTGTTCCTAAAATTCATTCTTCTATTTTAGAGAACACAAACTCATATCAGACATCTAGTAGTTTGGGAGTTTCATTCCACCTGTATCAGTTGGTTATAAAGAAAATTTTGCATGCATGTGAGCAGATCTTTTATTTAATAATGGCATTAAATTATACTTATATGCTTAATATTAATCTAGTGAATGTATTAAAAGACGGTTGCCCCATGATTTTGATTTTCTTTGGTGCTTTTTATCACTAAAACTCTTATTAAAGAGACAAAAAATTGTTTAAGTGTTGTGATCCGTAATCTTCACAGAAACAAAGCTGAGTTAAAACTTCTGTATTCAGGGGCTGTTGTAGGGTACAAACTTACATGGAAATGGTAACTGTAGCAGAGACTGATAACTGTCCTCAATGTCATTCTCCCTGTCTTTAATGGTATTAGACTATTCGATCTGACCTATGGCCATTTAGAATACAGCTGAGACTTTCCAGCTTCTTGCAGGGAGGTACAACATTATGATTGTGCTCTATGGGGTGGTGTATTAGTCAGGTTTTCTATTGTTGGCACCAAATACCTGACATACACAATGTAAAAGGAGTTTATTGTGGTTCACAGTTTTAGAGAGCTCAGTCCATGGCTGGCTGGCTCCAAGGCAAGGAAATCATGGCAGAAGAACATGGTAGAGTGAAGCTGCTCAGTTTATGGTGGCTAGGAAATAGACCAGGGGAACAGCTCCAGGGACCATGAATAGTTCTCAAGGTCATGCCTCCGTGATCTACCAGGACACACCCATAAATGTGCTTCACTGATGCCTAGACAGCTCCCAAGCCAATCAAACTGACAAAAGCAAGAGTGATACAAGTCACTTTTAAGGTTTATGCCATCCACTTTCTTTCTCTTCCTTCTTCTTTTAATCCCACAATCTGTCCTGGAATGTGTAGACAACAGCAAGACTTTAGAACAACATCCTACCAAGGAAGGAGGACAGTACTTGATGATGTGGCATTGTGTTAGCTTTTTGTCACTGTGACCAAATATCTAAGAAAGGAGGAAGAATTTTTGTATTTTGGCTCACAGTTTAAGTCCACGGTCGGTTGGCTCCATTGATTTAAGTAAGGCACTTGGAAGGCAGGAACATCACGGTAGAGGGATGTGGCAGATGGAAATTGTCTCCTCATAGCAGCTGGGTGGGCAGAGACCAGACGGAGTTCCCCAGGGCAATCCTCCATGACTCACTCCCTTCACCTAGGCCCCACTTCCTGTTTCTATCAGCTCCCGTAACAGCACACAATTATGATGTCATCAATGGGCTAACCCAGTCATGAGCTTAGAACCTTCTCCATCTAATTACTTTAAAAGCCCTTTGACTGGCAAGCAAAGCATCAACACAATGAGCTGTTTGGGGGATGTTTTAGTAACAACCGTAAGAGGGGCAGAGGCTCTGTACCAGCTTGAAAGTCCATGCACTGGGGAGAATAAGCTTCTTTCTCATTTTAGACTCTGCTCTGGTCAACCTGCAGCAGTGTGGACTCTATGTCCTGACTGATATAATGGTCATTAATATGCTTCCTACTCTTGATTAAGCATTGTGATCAATGCTTAATAATCAAAATATAAGTGTGAGATCAGTTCCTATATTGAAATGATTTTATAATCAAAATATAATCAAGATATAGCCAGTGATCCCAGGCTGTATTCCCTGTGCTTAGTGACAAATGGAAAGAGATACAGCATTCAGCTTTAGCACACAATTACATTTGAGGAAAGGTCTCAGCTTCTAGGAGAAATGTTATATCAGGTATTTCAATTTTATCTAAAGTGACAAACAAGGAATTTCCAAGATTTCAAGTGCCTTATCATAGCAGCATATATTGGCAGAGTGTTTGGTTTTGTTAGTAGCCAGATTCTGTTGCTTCAGAGCCAAACAGTAACTTAATATTTAATGTTCAAGAGAAGAGATTTCCTTAAGAAAATAAAACTGTGGTGTAAACAGTCATAACCTTGTATGTATGACTCCTTTCAAATACCAAATCCTTGCTTTTCTTCTTTGGGATAAAAATAATCATATTGAGTGTATTATAAAACCACCCCATACATATGCTAAAAGAGAAGTTATGGAGCATCCTTCAGAATGGAAGCCATTTCCCTGTGTTCCTGCTCAAAACAGCTTTTGAGTGTAGGGTGTAGTTTTTGACAGAATACTAAACAAAGTCTTCAGTTGGAAATGCCTTTACAATTTCAGTGCATTTGTCAGAGCTCTAATGACTTAGGAGTTTCTTGCCTGGTATAAAGAAAAAAAATAATTTTGGTATACGAACTGATCTCACACTTCATCTACTTTTGAGATTGCCATAGATTTTTGATTGAAAAATTACAAATGTTAGTCCCTGTAACAATTGCATATGGAGTTTTTTTTAATATATAAAAATTCCCATGAATCTTTAAAAAAAATTACCCAAGGGTCCCTAGGTACATCAGAGTTTCAGTAAGAGGATTTTAGATCTCAAAAGATAAACTACTTTATATTTTCTGGAATATTTGCATTCTCAGATTATTGAGGGTAGGAATGTGCAACCAGCATTCATGAGTAAATTTATGGGTCCATAAATCTACTTAAATTATAGTAAAAATTTTGAGAATTATTATTATTTGCATACATCATTTTGGTCAGATGCACTTAAGGTTCTATCACCCCAAAAAAGATGATACAAGATACTGAATTATAGATACTAAGGACTCAATGAAACTTTGCTCTGTAGAGCTAGGGGTTAAATTGCTTAATCCAGTTGGAATGGTAAAAGCAGAACATCATTGCAACATTCACAAAACCTTGTTGTTTCTGTTCAGTTCTGCATAGTCTTGCTCGCTCTCTCTGATGCTCAAGCCAGAGTTGCTTAATATCGAGTCCTATTCAAGACGAATAAGAGTTTAATGTTCACTGCATCCATTTGAGAGTCCAGCTGTAAATACGCTATTGTCGAGAAATGGTGCAGTATGATATTTTGAGGCTTAAGAAACAGTGATGTATAGCCAAATACTTTGAGCTGCTTAAGAAAAATTCTGTTTCAAGGTCTGATTGCCACTAACTCAGACAACTTTTTCATCACTGTCATTTCAATTCCATATTTCAAATTTTGTCCACATAATTTATTTTTGTTCTTCTCTTCTGTCAAAACAATGTGGAAATCTCAAGTTATATAATTGAGGTCTTGGAGAGGCAATGTACATCTAGCCAACCAAAATAAAAGGAAAGCTATTATCATGAAATACGCATACGGAATTGTATCCTTTGTTCGGTTAAGAGTGCCAACAGTTGTGATCTTAGAATGAAGTCAAAGACAACTAAAATGGGTTTTCATTAATGCAACCATGTGCAAAATCATTCTGTAGCATAACAAATGATCTGTAACAATATTTATGCATTTCTTAATACCCAGGGGAAGAAGTCAATTTGAGATGAAGTAATAATGTATTTTTAAAATACTACACTTGGAAGCTGAAATCGTTGCATTTGTCTCTCTTATTTGGGTTTATCATCATCATTATGAGACAGCCAGGTGGAAGTTTTTGTGAAAACTCTGTCTACAGGCAGACAGGGAAATGTTAATTTCTTCCTTCCTCCTCAGAATCATTTCAAGCATGCAATTCATTTCCTTTGAGTTACCACTAGAAGGGAGAGTTTTGCATAGCTTTATACTAATGTATATCTTTTTCCATGCATTTGTGAATTTGTATATGAAGATGTTCTAGCAAGACCAGGTTATCAATGCACAGAATTGTAAGGGGAGGATGGAATCCGCAGAAGATGACCAAGATGGCAATTCCTCGAGCCATCCTCATATCTTCCTGGAATGGTCAGAGGAGTAAGAGACTCTTTGAGTAGCTACCTGACTAGAATATAGAAATTGCTCCCCTGTGGGAGTAGTGTGGAAAGACTAACATTATCAGCCATTTGTATAAAATTATAAAAAAAAAGTTTAACAAGGAGAACATGTAAAACATATGGACTCAGTCTGACAGTTCATGAAAACTCTATTCAAAGAAAGAAGGAACAAAGGAGAGTCTTCCCACTTCACCCAGAAAAAATGAAACGTTCTTCTACATGTTCTTATCAATGCAAACATTTTGGATGAAAATAAGTCATTAGAAGGACTGGCCCCAGGTTTCGCAGACTGAACTTTCCTGAAAATAATAATGCACACATTTTTAATACACTGTGTCCACACCGGCTATCAGGTCTGTTTTGTAATTTTTAATATAATTTATTTTTTTGACCAATGAATTATTCAGAAGTGGGATTTTAAATTTCTAAATGTATCAATTTCTGGGCCATCTAGATATGGATTGCCTTAGTAATTTTATTGCTTTTTTTTCTTGTTGAATAGAGTTTTGTGATCAAGAATGTGATCAATGTTTTTGGGTGCTTAATATGTATTTAAAATATGCATTTACTGGTTTGAGTTGTAGGACTGCATACATACAGATCATACAAATAAACATATATAGATCACATTAAACTTAGTAATTTTTTTGTTCACAGTATTTTCTTAATTCTCACTAAACTTTGGTTCACTCAGTCTTTGTGATCTCAAAGTTATGTTAAAAATCTTCCACTGTCATCTATAATTATGGGTTTTTAATCTCTCATTGCAGTTCTGCTTTTGCTTTATGTACTTGAAGACTATATTTTTAGGAGGATATGGAATCAGAATAATTCTATCATGTTGTGTCTTACTGGGGTTTTAATATACATGATAGTATAAACAAATTTTTTTATTGAAAATGAGATATTATAGTAGCCATTGATCATTCTCTGTTATTCGGTTCAGAATGCCCTGTAATTGTTTCATTCTTTTGAATGGTTTTATTCTATTTTGACGGTCAGCACCATTTTGGCAAAAGCAAAAAATAATGCCAGCGAAATGTTATCAACAATCAAATCATTATCCACACAAACAATGAAATGTGAGTAAGCGATTGAAGTAATACTGATCTTCACCTGGAAAACTTTAAAGACTCATTGCTAAAAGACTAGAGCAGTTTGCAAAAAATTGTATTTACAGTTGACCTTTTGTGACTTCGTTTGGTCTGTTCCCATTTCATTCACACTAACCAGAAATTCAGTTGTTTCTGACATGTAGATAACAAATTTTCCTAATTTCCACAACTAGTTCAGGCTGTCTCTGTTTTTAATAGTCTTTTACTTATATTATTGGTGTGAGTGGTCTTGTAAGTATTAGTTTCTATATTTTCTGTAAGCATTTTTTTCTTTATAAATCAATATTATGTTTTTTTGATTCATTACTTTAATAAACATTAATGACTACTTACTAAATGCTGGATATGTAAATCCAATTGTTAGACTAGATATTCACGCTTAACTGCAAGATTATGTAATCTATAAACTATAAATATCAAAAGGAAGAGTCAGTAGGAGAAAAGCATCTAGAAAATAAAAACCTCATTGCTTTGATCATGAATCAATAGTACAGACAGTCCCTCATTCATGTATTTGCTGTGTTTCAACTAAGCAGGTTAGAAGAAAGTTCAAGGAAAATAAGAGACATTAGCAAATCTGAGGTTATTTTTAAAGTGTAAATCTTAGTAATTTACCAAGAAAAAGTTACCTTAATACCTTAAAATCCAAAGCCTTATTTGTCACCTTTTAGTGCCTCATCCATAATATAGGATGACAAACATCAACCTTTTAGCTCTACTCTAAGGATTGAATGAATGCAGATAAAATGGAATAATAATGACATTATTATTAATCACAATTATCTCCATCTTATCTTTAGTAAAGACACTAGCTACAGCAAACACTGTGGTACTTACTTTCCATCTGTTACCTCCTTTAATCTTCATGACATTCCTTAAAGTAAGTCTAATATTCTTATTTTGAAGATGAGGTTTAGAGACTTGAGACATTTCCTCCCAGAGGTAGAATTTTTTTTAGATATTTCAATGACATGAAAGTAGTAATTATAGAGGAAATACTGCAATTATTCTTCACAGAGCAAAAAAAATCACTTGTTAAGTCAAGAGCAAAAAGGATATCTTGCATATTCATTCTCCTTAATTAAGTTTCATTGAATTTGGAATTTATTCAGACAATAATTACATGTGGAAGAATTAAATTGTATTGAGATGCTTTTAGTTTTATTATGAAGTGAGATGGTGCAAGAATGTTTGATTCTTTCAAAGATGCAATATGAGAGTTGGCATTGGGACCCCACACATTAAGCACTAACGGTAAATCAGATGGGAAATATAGCATAGCAGCTATTTCCACTTTTAATATCCTGAAACCATTGCTTTGCTTTCAGGCAGAAGTGGGAAAGATCCAAGCAAATATTCATTCCCCGAAGCTGTGCTTCTAACCTGTGTGCTACCTTGTTTCTACTTACCTATTTATTCAACCAAACTAGAAGAGGCTGGTAAAGAGAAGTCCATTTCTGCTGCCTCTCCATGGCCGAGGGTACCTGAGGCAGGCACTTTGCTGGCTTCCACCACTGTGCATGTACCTTACTGCGAACTGGCCGCGTAGGTTGGGTGAGGTGGAGCCTTGCATGTCTATCTCAACACTACCCAATTAAATCATCACAAATTGGCCCCTTAACAAATGCTTTGTTATTCAAGGATAGACACACCTAGGCCTAAGCCAATCTATCTGGTGATGTCCAAAGTCAGTTCAATTAGAGTGAAGACCAGAGAATTTGTTCTGTGGTTGGAGGAAGAGAAACTCCTCTGAATGGTGTGGCATGAAGATGTAAGAATTGAAATCATTGCAGCCATTTTGTGACCATGAGGGAGGCCAGCAGGGAATCCAGATCACTACCATGAGGCAAAATGAAGAAATTTAAAAATAAATTTATTTTTGTTTCTCAATGCACATAAAAGTTATATTTAGAGCCTGTAATCCCAGCACTTGGGAGGCTGAGGCAGGAGGATCACCACAAGTTTGAAGCCAGCCTGGGTTCAAGGCCAATCTTCACTACCAAACAAGACTTTGTGTCAAAAAAAAAAAATGTAACTTACCTTATATTGTACTCTATTGAGAGTGCCATAGCTTTACCTCTAAGAAAAAATTTGCACACCTTAATTTAAAAATTGCTACTGTAATCTGATCTATTGGAAAAGCAGCTGTGGTAGACTTAGCCCATGCAGAGTTGCCACAACTTTTGATTTTCAGGAAATAAAATATCTGCAAAGCTCAGTGAAGCAGGATATTAAAATGAGCCGCGCTGGCTGTTATGGTTGATACGTTGTGTCTACTTGAGAAGTTTAGAAGTTTAACTGAGAGACTCAGCAGGGAGCCAGCGTTCTTTGTAAATATCCTCATCCTGTGCAAAGGAGGGCAGGAAGATTTTGTCAGTGCTACACAGGCCCTGAAGTGGGGGAGGAGGGGTGTACAGCATAAGGCTTGTTTTCCTCCTTTTGCTCTGCTTGAATTCCACGCCACCCTGCCTTGGAGCCAGCTGATTATGGACTGAAACCTCCCAAAACTGTAAGCTAAATAAACCTTCCCTTCCTTCATTTTGCATGTCAGGTGTTTTGTCCCAGCAAGGAGAGATAAGTAACCAAGACACTGGGCAAGAGGAGAGGCATAGCCAAGACAATTCCTTAAAAATAAATTCGCACCTTGATCAAAGTTTACCCCAAGATCAGTCTGTCTGGGGACTTTTCATTTCCATTCCCATGATTTTAAAAGCCATTTTGAGGTGTTTGGGGTGTCAATCAGTGATAGAGAATGTAGTCAGTGTGTGGATTATACATCGCCGGGTTATGGATGCCTGGACCACTGGGGAAAAGAAAAAGAAAAGACAAGGCATTTTGAGTTAGGATTTCTGGTATTTGCAACTGAAAGCAAGTTAGTTGATGCTGATTGTACAGCCAGGCAACCGGCCTGCAGACAAATATATGAAACTCGGGACTGGTTATTTAGTTAAATCTTCAGTAATACTTTAGTTTTTACAAATGTATCTGATGAATGGCTTCCTGAGGTCTTTTATGTGCACCCCACACTGTGGTTCTCTTTCTCCCTTTGATGTGGTCCCAGCACTTTTGGGGGCCCTCTTTTTGTTCATCCTTGGTGATCTGGCTGGCTCTCTTCTTGTGGGTCCCTAACTTGCCTGTCAGAATGTTGCAGAGTTCTGCTTGGCCAATTTGGCGCTCTGTTCTGTCCTGCACTTCCCATATAGCTGTTCACCTGCCAAAACTGTTTGTTTCAAGAGCATCCAGCTCGTCTGGACCCCTTTCTTTCCATCAGGTCTTTTTTCGTTTTTTATTTATTTGTTTTGTCAGTGCCCTACACTTTTTGAAATTTGCCTTTCCAGACTGATTGTTTTTATCCTCATCAACTTTTTCCTTAGAAAGGAATGCTATGCTTTTTCTTCTTATTACCTTCACAGAATTCTCAATCCTATTTCACTTCTTTATGACTTCTATTATTTTGATAATTGAATTAAAAAGGATCTTTGCTTTATGTTGCATTTCATAATGAGAAATTAACTATAGTGTGCTTTAAAATCTATGTCACAGTTTGGGCTTAACCCTTTTCACCAGCAAACATTCAGGTAGTTCAAAGCCTTGTCTGATCATCACCACACAGGGGTTAGCATAGACGTCCTTGTGGAAGTTTGTGTGGGATAAGTATAAATAAAGCAGAAATAAATATGCATCTATATTGTTCACTTCTCTTAAGACCACTACAATGACAGGTGTTGATGATTTAAAAAAAATAAATTATCACCATAATCCAAGGATCCAAGCAAGCATTTTAAATTTTACACCCTGACATTATTTCCATATGTTTTGGGAAGCAAAAACCCAGAAGTTGAAGAAGTGGCTGAAAATTCTTCTGAGTGGCAAGAGATGCGTTTGGGTGAAAACCACTTACGGGCTGCTTTGGCTGTGGAAGGAGGATCCTGAGGATGGGTCCTGATGCCTCCTGGACCAACCCCACCCTATAGACTGCTTCACAGTGTGCCTTTGTGGCCTCCCACCCAGGGGTGACCTTGGGACTTGTTCTCCCAGGAGACATGGATACCAGTTGTTCTTAGGTTTCAGAAATCCTGCTACAGTTCTGGCTGTTCTCCCGGATCTTGGTCCAGCCTCCATATACCCGGGCTGGTTCACTAGAGTAGGAGAGACTGCACAGAGCAGATTCAGCTCATCCCAGTTGCCCAAACTGAGGCCACATGGAAACCCAGGCAGAAAAGTGAAGCCAGCCTACAAGTGCCAGCAGATTCCTGCAGGCACCCAGCTGAACCCAGTCTAAAGTGCTGACCCAGTAGAATCACCAACTAAACAAATGGTTGTTAGCAATGGTTAATAAATCAGCAAAAGCTAATTAATACAGAAATACTTGAGTATTTGAGTAATACAGAAATACTTGAGTAGGAGGGAAGTAGGGAGGGGATGCTGCCTAGTATAAGGGGAGTAGGGAAATGTTAGGGTTGAGACACTGTGTCAACTTGAGAAGTTTAGAAGTTTGATTAAGCCGTTCAGCAGGGAGCCAGGGTCCTTAGCTTGTAAACATTCTCAGCCTGTACAAGAGGAAGGCAAGGAGGTGGTGTTACGGCTATCCATTCTGGGTGGAGGTTGGTAGCCTGCTGCAATATAATGGAGAAGAGACTTGCTCTTCCCCTAATTGTGCTCTTGTTGCTTTGCTGCCTTCTGCTGCCTTGAAGCACTGCCCCTGTGCCACACCACCCCGCCCTGAAACCAGCTGATTATGGATTGAAACCTCCACAAACTGCGAGCTAAATAAACCCTTCCTTCCTTCCTTCCTTCCTTAGTTTCAACACTGGATATTTCGTCTCAACACAGTAGCAACACAGGAGGGGATGCTGGAAATGAGGAGGAGCTGTGGAACGGGAAGCTAGGCGAAAACCCAATAAGGCAGGTAGTGTTAGTGGGAGATTCTTGATCATGAGAATGGCCAGGTAGAGAAGAAGGCTTACAGACAAGAGTAAATCTTTCCCAGCTACTGCCCCACTCCTGTGTCACCATATAATGTCTTCTACCCATGTTTACTTTGGGCAGGTCTTTTCAGAAATCAGAGAAAAGGGGCTAAATTATATATCTGAGGTCACATGGGGGTGAAAGGAGGAAAGAAATAGCAATGCCTGTACTTGCAAAAGGTAAGGTGAGAGAGAAATTGAAAATCTGGATAATCAAGCAACAACTACGTTAATGAGGTGTATTATTCAGCTTTTCCTTGCTGTGACAGAATCTCTGGTAAAAATAACTTAAAGGAGGAAGTTTATTTTGGCTCATGGCTTCGGAAGTGTCAGTCTATGGTTAGCTGGGTTCTTTGCTTTTAAGCCTATGGTGTGGTGGCAAAACAACATCGTGGGGAGGGGTATGGCAAAGCAAATCTGCTTATGTTGTAGTCATGAAAGGAGAGAGACAGGCAGAGATATACAGAGAGAAGCATGAGAGAAGCAGAGAGAAAGTCAGAGAGGAAAGGACTGGAGACAAAATATAGACACCAGCATCACAACTTCATGACCCAATCCCTTCGATTGGTGTCCACCTCCTAAGTCTTTATCATCTCCCAATATGTTATAAATTATAAACTCATCAGTGAATTAATCTATAGATGAGCTTAGAGCTTAGAGCTATCATTATCAAGTCATCTGTCAAAAAGCCCCATCTCTGAACACATGAACATTTTGGGGAAACATTGTAGATTTAAACCATAACAGACAAAAAAGTCTGTTCCACTCAAGAATTCCTGGAAATACTGAGAGAGTGATGAGTTTTTCATTTTATGTGATTTAAGCCAATGTTTTTCACAATCTTGGTGGATAAAGTCACCTCCACAAACCATAGAACTTTTTGACATCAGGTTATGCAGGCTATCTATTTACCACACACAAAGTTTTATACTTTCATTTCTCAGTGGAAGGCAGCTGCAAAGGTGAGGTACACTGGCTCTGGCACCAGTAAAAAAAAAGTCAATTTCATTATTAATCTTCATTTCAATAAATCTAGAACAAAAGGACAAATTGCCTACATCAACCAATGTAAAAATCCAGACAACAGCACAGTAAGCATGAAGTTAAAACTGAATCTCTGAACTCATTTGAGGGAAGAGACATAGTTTAGTTTGGCTGATTGGAGGAAGCAATATTTTGAAATACCATATGATGTGTTTTTCCTCCTTAGTATTTCCAGAGTCAGTTTTTGTTTGTTTTGTTAGTGAGTGGGTTGTTTTTAAAATCCCACAGCCTCCCTTCTATTTAAGCCAGGAGACTAAAGACAATGTTTTGCAGGGGAAGGAGGAGAAGCTGCCACCAAGAACAAAGAAGTCCTTGCTCAGCTTGGAGTTTCAAACTACCTTTTCAAAATAATGTCTGCAAATAAATAACGGTTTCCCAAACTGGCCTTGCAAGCAGCAGTAGAAGGTTTTTCTCAGACCTTTTGGAGCAGAGTTCTTGTATAAAGAACCAAAGTTTGGAGCACTAGCCTTAGAGGACAAAGGAGAATGGGATTGAAAAAAATTCCTGTCACACAGAGGAGAGTCAAACCCCTGTGTTTGGGGAGGAAATGCCAGGGAACCTAAGAAGAGAAGGGAACGAGGTTGCCTGTGAGAGGGTCTGGCATACTTTGTAGTTGGAAGAACAAAAAGGTTTTAAATGTTAGCGGCATCCTGGAAGGGTTTTTAGCTCTCAGAGAAGGCCCGGATGCAGCAGCACACCATATCCAGCCACCAGAGGGCGACTGCTAAGCCCAGGAGCTTAGGGCGGCCTCAGTTCCAGCCCAGCATGGCCGCCTGGAGGACCTCCTGTCCTTCTCCACCCTGGCATTCCTCCTGCCCACAGAGCCCAAGGCCAGAAAGGACAGAACACCAGGGAAGGTGACAAACTCTGGAAGATGTGGCAGTTAACCCAAAGGAGCTATTTTAAATCAAGAGAGAGGCCTGGCACTTTTAATTGGTGAAGACAAATTTTTCACCCATCAGTGGAAGGACGGGTAAAATTAAAGGAAGTTATGTAGGTTTTTTCACATCTGGGTCAACATATGTGACCATATATATAAATCTATTTTTTTTTCTCTTTTTTTGACCAGGGTACATGTAGAATATAATTTAAAGAACAGTGGGAGGTAATACTGGGAGTTAGGCTGAGATTAGAATGAACTGAATTGAGGAAAAGAAAATTGTGAACACTTGTGTCAATTCTGATGATTTTGAACAGAAAGGGCAGGGATGCATCTTATCAATTAAAATAAAATGGAAGGTTTCATAGTGTTCGTAGGAAGTCCTCTTCCCTTCTCTGGATCACAAGTTGCCTCGGCATAAATAAAAATTTACCCTCTTTTAAATAAAATCGTTAAAATGTTACAAAATAAAAAAGGAAAGGAAAGGAAAGGAAAACCTCACACAGCCACAGTGCAGAAGTCAGTTTTGCTTTTGACAGGCATGTGAGCAGTATATGCAGTAGAACGGCAAGTAGGTCGACCAGGAGTCTTGGCTGAACACATCTGTCTCACACATGCAGGGCACCCATAGGGGGAGAAGAGACGCCTTTTCCCTTACACCTTCCAGTCTGTTGTTGTAGCTCATAATTAGTTCAGATTAAGAGAATAATCCCAATAAATTGACTGAACAGATTAAAGTGTGTTAGCTTGTCTTCTGTCTCAAAGCAGCATCAGCAGCTGTTTATTGCTTCAAACAAGACAAAATAATTAAAGTGATCCCTTAAAGTTTTATAACTTAGGACTGAAGATTAGGAATAAGCATCAAAGCTTGAAAAAATGAACATATCTTCTTCAAAGCAAACCTGGTGTCTAACCACAGGATCTTCCCCAGGTGTGCGTTACATTCAAGCGAGACATGGCTGTTTAGGGCATCAATTTCTGTGCAGATGAAGTGGAATGAATGATAGAAGAAGACTGTGCAGATACACCTGAGCATTTTGAGCAGTCAGAGAACTGGTCTAACCATCTTAACAGGCCTATTTTTAAATATGGATTACATTCATAGGACAAATTGAGCAAATTCACACATTCAGGACCTCCTTGGAGTTGGAAGAATATTTATCACAGCTTCAGAATGAACTTCTCAAAGGCTTTCAGTTTCTTGTTCTAAAATGACCAAATGGCATGTTGGAGTTAAGAAACCTCATATTTGCCCTTTAGTGCAATCTAAACGTCACACAACAGAACTTAGGAGAGGTTCAGTCATTTTAAAGCCAAACCGGCAGTACTAGCAGACCAGTTGCAAGAGCTTACTGTTGTTCCAAAAATGAGACACTATAGCTTCTTAAGTGCTTAGTTTGCATTGACTGGATCGTGCTTTGGGAGAATGTGTCTCATTCAGAATTTAAAATATACTAGTAGGATAAAGTAACTTGAGGTGCTTAGACTGTTTAATGAAATCCTTAGACTGGGTAATACGAACAATAAAAATGTATTGCTCACAGTCCTGGAGGCTGCGCTGTCTAAGGTCCAGGTGCCAGTAGGTTTGATGTCCGTGGAGGGCTTATTCCTTATGGATGATGTCTCCTGTGTGTCCTTACGAAGTAAAAGGGCTAAGCGGCTTGCAAGCTCCCTTGGGCCTGTTTTAAAGGACATTAATCCTAACCAGATCCCCAAGGGGTCCCACATTATAATACCTTTGCCTTGTATGCATTACGTTTCAACACAAGACTTCTGAGGAAAAACAAAGATTCAGATAATCACAAGGAGATTCTTGTCTTAGTGAGTCAATGACTGTGAAGCTGTTGAAATGGTTAAGACAGACCCTGATCGCCTGTGTGAATTTATCTTGAATTCATTTAACCTGCTGGGAAGGATTGGCCCAAACCAGCCCTTCTTATTACAGATTTTAATAGTTTGGTTTTAGGAATAACTGTTTCCAGCAATTCTAGTCCTGGGGACAGCAGGATCCCCAGTAGATGTTTGTATACTGTACCCATGTTCATAGCAGCATTACCAGTAGCCAAAGTTTGGCAACACCCCACGTGTGCTCAATGGACACATCACGTGGTCTATACACACAGTGGAATACGAGTCAGCTTTCTAACATGGATTCATCTTTAAAACACTGCCAGCTGAGACAGATGCAGACACAAAAAGACACATACTGGGTGATGCCACCTACAGGAGATACCCAAAATAGGAAGATACATACATACAGAAAGAATAGCAGTTATCTGAGGCTGGGGAAGGTAATTGGGTCATTGTTTAATTAATAGGTATAGAGTTTCAGGTTAGGATGATGAAACAGTTCTGGAGAGAGTGTCATAGCACTACTGTAAGAATTAGGTTTGGTAACAGTTGGATGACAATGTGAATATACTTCACACCCCTGATTTTATATTTAAAAATAATCAAAACAGTAAATTTCTTATGAGGTATACTTTAATACAAGTTTTTGTTAAAACACTACCAAAACAGAATTTTGACTCTAGACTTGCAGTAGAGTCATGTTGAAATTCATAGGTTTGAATTTGAGAAGCCACCATACTGGAGCAAACAGCATGACCAAGAGAATTGTCAGGCGGGAAGGCAGCCCTGAGGCAGAGAGGCTCACAACCATGTAACCCAAAGAAATAATGAAAACCGTCACACACTGGAAAAAGCTTGCCTTGATACGAGGAACCCTTCAGCTTAACAGAGTGGACAGATCCTTGTCAGACACAATAAACACTAGCCTTTCCCATCAAGGCTGAGCACTGAAGGGCCGTGAGTGTGAACTGAACCGTGCTGTAGTTCAGAATCACACCAGTTCCCACGTTACGGTGCCATGCGAAACATAAGGCGTCTTATGAATAGTTCTCCCACTGATTAAGTGTTTCATATTTTAAATGCCTTGGGTTAAATTAAATATGTTGAAATTAATTTCATCTGTTTAAAACTTTTAAGATACGAACATTAAAGCCACATGAACATTAAAGCCACATGGTTGCTCCTACTTGGGCAGATCTGCCCTGAAGACACAGCAGGAAGCTTCACCACAGCCCCAAGGTGACACTCACACTTGTGACCTCATTCTCTAGGGCATGGAAGATGTCAGCGCTGTTGGGTACTTTTAGGACTCTTGTCACTATTGGGAATTGTTGCTTAATATTGTTTTCTCATGTGGGTTCTTTTATATTTCTACTCTGTAGTCTGAATCCTTTACAATTTTATGCTAGATCCAATAAATAAAATCCTTAATCTACTCCTTGTATCCCTACAAATTAACTTTTAGAAAACACTTAGATTTTTATCCCTGTGCTAAAAATTCAGTGATTACTGCTTGGCAAATTTGAGGTTTGGGCTCCCTGAAGATTCTGACTCAGTAGATTGCACGGGGCCCCAAACTTTACGGGGTCTTCTTTACACAGAGGTCTGAGACATGCTGGCTTGTAGGATTATATTCCGGTTTCTTAAAGTAATTTTCAAGTGATTTGTTTTCATGTTAATTACCTGACTTTGGTACAATGTGTGAAACTTCTACACTTGGAAGACTTTTGGAAGAGTTTTGAGTGCTTGCCTAACTGGAGGCAGACAATGTCACTAGCTCTGTCATTTTATGACCTAAGCCAAACGTTATGACTATTTACATCTTCAGAAGAGTTTTGTCAATCCTCCTGCCTGAGTCATACTGCCCCAATAACACCCTGTAGTGCTGAGATCATAATATGAATCTATATTGGCCAAGATAGATTTGGCTCACTTTTTCACTAATTATTTTCTTTCATTTTCTATTGATTAATGGGTGTCTTTTTTATTAGACCATATTAGTTACATAGATTATAGGGTTTCATTTTGGCAGATTTGTATGAGTTTGTAAGTTACACAATCTGATTAAACTATCTGGTGAATGATTAAATTGAAAAATTATTGCAGTAAAAGATATATTGCCATTAATCCCCCTCAAAATCCTCCCCCTCACTTTGAATACATCTTTCCCATCGTTTTTGCAACTTTCTAAAGCAGTTCTGGAAGTCCTGTATCATGAGTGTCTTTAGGAGTTTTGATTTTTAAAAATCATATAGGGAATGTGCTGCCAAACGTCATCCGATGGAAAAGCAGGCTCTTAAAGCTATTACGGTGTATCCTTGTCCACTTTATTCACCAGGTCTGGCACTGTATGATTTCTGGCTCTTCCTCAAAGTCAAAATGACCTTGAAAGCTAAACATTTTGAATTAGGGCAGGATCTCAATGTAGCCATAGCAGCACAACTAACAAAGAGACACTAGAGTTGGCTCTTGGGGTACACATACAGAGGAAAAGATCAGCTAGTGAGGAGGAGGCTGTTTGCAAACCAGGAGGAGAATTTCACCAGAAATACCCCTGCTGGCATCTGGACCTTGGCCTTGCAGCCTCCAGAGGTGTGAGAAAATGCACACTTCTGTTGTTTAAGCCACTCAATCTAAAATATTCTGTTTTGGTCTCCCTGGTGAAATAATACAACTACTGTACATAATATTTGAGAGGCATGAACATCTCTTGAATAATTGTAAGATCTAGCAACAACTGACTGATAGTGAATAATAACTTATCTAGCTTTTGCAGTCTCCCAGTCTTCACTATCCATGTCTCTCTCCAGGACATGGAGGCTAAACACATCAACTGGAAGTTAGATCTGTATTATTTGTTCAAGTATCTGGCTCTTTCCTCCCCTTTAGATTGCTTGTGTTGTCCTAGCATACATTTAAGCTTGTAATTGCTAGTATAACTTATCTACTGGCAAAAGCCAAGCAACTACAGATTCTTCAGTCTACATGGTCCATACCCATATGTACTAATATATCTTTTCAGCAATAAAAATGAGCCAGGACACAAATCCAAACTGTAATGACATCATAGGTCAATAATGTAATTCATTTATATAACTTCTATGCTCTTAGAGTAGATTTCATAAAAATATGTCTTTTATCAACTAATAAATCAAGGTGGCATAACATGATAAAAGAAAAACTACTGTTTGTTTTGACAGATGCAAGTAAAGAACCAACTGCTTTTACTGCAAAATGCGAAAATAATGACCTGGGAGTATAAGGATCCCATCTGTCATATGAATTCAAGCCAGCTATGACAATTGCACATCAGAAACATACCAAAATATCACCTTCACATCTTGCACTTATAGAAATTAAAGCATAAGATATTTTAAGAGCTGGAAAATATAATAACCATTTATCAGAGAAAGAGTAGAAGCTGGAAACATAAGAATGGACAAAATAAATTTTGGGATGAGATGAAATTAATACAATAATTTGAACATACAGTGGCATATAGGAGAAAAGGCATCTTAAAAGGATAGTCTTTTAGAATAGAAAAGTCTATGCAACTATTGTTTTATTTATTTATTTATTTATACCGGAATTGAACTCAGGACCTTGTGCTTGCCAGGCAGGCACTGTGCCACTGAATTATATCCTTGTCCCTAAGACTTTATTTTTATGTGTTGCTATATTTTAGGTGAGAGTGTACTTGGATTAGATTTATTCAGGTAAAAATATAAACACACCTAATAATCACACAGTTGTTCATCTTAGACCTCCACAAGGGAGTAAACAAATAATGAATCAAAATTTTTTTCTCTCAAAACAATGAAACAATCTACAAATGATCCTTTGAGTTATTTCAATTATCTGATTTCTACACTCTTAGACTGCCAAGCAGATACTTAACTGCCAAAAGCCAAATAAGGAAATGGTTAGGATTTATGAACCACTTCACAATGTGTCAATAATACCACATCACTACTGTGGTTTAAAGCTATTATAAACATGTATCAAGAATTAAGAATATTCATATTATATTCTAGATGTTGAAGGTGCTATTCTCGTATTTTCAAAGTCTCATTTATTTTACACATGTGTGGCATATCCCATTTGCACTTCTCTTTCAAAGCTGCTGTTAGAAACAGTAAGGGTATCTGCCTTAAATGTTTCCCAATGCTAGAAAATTAAAATTAATTGGATTTTTTATTTTCAAGAGAGTAATTCATATTCATTGTAAAATAGATTAGAAAACATTGATGTGTAAAATTGGAGACAGAATTAATTCTTATTCCAGCATTCAGGAATAATCACTTGTTTAGTTTGGTGAATACGACCCAGGTCTTCTGTAATGAGTATCAAATGTACACATTTTTTAAAATGTGCTCACATTATAAGCACTGCTTTAAAACCTGCTCTGCAGTTTAACAATGTATTCTGAAAAGCTTTCTACATCATTATTTATACACAAGGTGTTTTTATTGTATGGCTGAACACAAATGAACTTACTGAAATATTCCTAACATTTTTACCATTATAAACCATTATAAACAATGGTTTGGGTGTCCTAAGCTAGCTCTCCATCTGTATAAAAAATCACTGATTTAATCAATCTGTAAAGAGAAAGCACTTCTTTTGGCTCATAGCTTTGAGGTTCCAATTCATGATCAACTCATCGCATTGCTCTGGGCCTGTGGAAGGCAGCCCATTGAGGCAGGATCACCTAGTAGGTGAAACTACTCACCCCGTGGTGGAGAAGTGAGGGAAGACAGAGGGTGAGGTGCTGTCCCATAATCCCTTTCACCGGTACATTCTCAGCAACACAAAGATCTCCTTCTAGGCCCCTCACTGTTTCTACTGCTTCCCAACAGTGCCAACCTGGAGATGAGCCTCTAACACAGGGACATGTGGGGACACTCCAGATCCATATCGTCACAGTGGAGAATTCTGTTTCCAATAAATTCCTGGATATAATCCAAAAGCACAGAAAATTACAGAGCTGTTGGTAGGCATTGTTAGAATTGCCCTTGCAAAATGATTGAGCCCTGTTAAACAGACGCTAGTAGGCCAGGATTACCCATTCCATTAGTTCTGTATTTTAAATGAGATCAAAAGTACATAATACCGTGCCTGCATATAGTGGTGTCACATTAAATCTGGTTCTTTTTCTAGTCCACTCTCCCTTAAAGGAAGAGTTCTTCTTTTTGTTCTTAAGTATATGTAAGACATCTTGTTTTTTGTTTTGTTCTGTTTTGTTGACATTTAGTACATTTGAGACAGTGGGGTTTGTAATTAGTGAGTTTCCCTTATGTTTTTACTGAATACACTTAATGTATTCCATTGAGAGTGGAATAGAAAGGGAATGTACACAGCCTGTGCCATTCTCAAATGTCCTATAATGAAATTATATGTATTATTTGGACTGAGAAATTTTATCAACCTAAATCCATTATGTAAAAAGACAATAAAGACGGTCTGCTCACTGTTCTTTGATGTCTAGTTATCGCTAACTGAGATACCTATCTTCCTAAATGGAAACAAATTTTCCAAATATTTTGGTGGTAAACTCTCGGTTCCCAGTGAATAGAGATGTATACAGTAATAACGAATTCTACCGAAATAATAAGGCTACACTATGGCAAGCCTTAAGAAAAGTAACCTTCTAAATTTCAGAAGTTTGAAAAGTTTTAAAAAGAAGCAGATTATTTTTAATGCTAGGTATCCTGATAGCAGCAAAAACACATTGACTGCAAATAGCAGAAGGATCATGGCAAGGATTCCTGAAAGGTAACCTCACACACTAAGGAGATTGGGAGATCAAAGAAGTCGATTTAAAATTCTTTCCACCTTGAGCCCCTTTCAAACTGAAATGGCTATCCATTCCCAAGAGAGCAAGCTACTCTGTGTGTCCTGTGGAAGGATACAGCCTGAAAAAGAAACCTGTCACTGAAAACTTACAAAGAATTAAAGTTGTCAGCCTTAAGAAGTCAAAATTAATATAATAAAAACCCTCGAACAAAGGTGAGGAGATCGTGAGCTCTCTCACAGCAAGCTGTAGCAGGCAGTGGTGTGACTGTTCATACCTGTGTTCTCGGAAGGCTGTGGATGCTATTGTTGGTTCTGACCATCTTTTAGGAAGATCAGAGTTTTCCATGATGCTATTTCACAAAAAAGCCAGAAATTGTCCTGCAAATTCTACTACGTATTATTCACTCTAATGGTACAGCTTCTCTGCTGTTTAAAAAATTTTTTAAAGAATTTTATTTAGAAGTATATTGGACAATCTTCGCTTTAATTTTCTCTGTCTGTAAGTCCTTTTTTTTAAATAGCACTGCTGTTTTACCGTGTGCATTTATTGACTTACATAAAAACAGAAACTCCCAAGTTTCCTTCTATCTAGCACATTGTAAAAAACAATCCTTTCCTTTCACCATTCATGTGGTTCTTGTGGTTGTTCAGCTTGTTAGCTTCCCCTTAACTTCCAGAACCCTCTCATTCAAAGTTATTTTAAAATCTGAAGACAAAGGTAGGTGCATCTTTTAATAAAATAATAATATGCTTATTCATTTCATGCAGTATGATAATCCATGCTTTCTAAAATATGTTTTTTCATGCGGTGAGACAAAGCTAAGCAGTGACTTTATCATTGGAAGTGTCTGCTATTCAAAGCGAACAGATTTATTCTCTCTTCAAATTTAGTTCTTAGCATTAATGCCATTACCTTGTTCATAGCATCCTCTTTAAAAACTTCCTTTGAAAATTCTCAGAAGCACTTTACCTTTTTATTGGAGCATCTATCACTGGTGTAATTTTCATTATGAACAGGCTTTTCGTGTTGTACAAATTATTTACATTTAATTCAATTAAGTTTATGATCTTCTCCAAATTATGACATACATGATCTAACATTTTTCAATAAAACAGCCTTGCTTGAGCTTGAAAGAATTAACTGAGATTTCCAGTTTATTGAGCTGATGCAAATAAAGTTGTTTTTCTGGTTATTAGATACATGGAACAGTTAATTCCCAAACATTTCAGCACACCAAGATTATATATGTGATTCTTTTAAATGGATTTTAATGTTACTTAACCTGATAAAATGCTATTAATCCTTTGTAGTCACTTTTTAAAAAGCACTTTGTGTGCTGAAAATAAGTCCAGAAATTCAAAAAAATTTTACGTGAAGTAGTATTATCCAAACATCAGCATAAATTAATTTCAATAAAGATGTGAGTGAAACCCTACGAAGGAAATAAAACGTACAATTGTTCCTGCCTTATAAAGCCAAGAGCAAAAAGGAAAGAACTCACTGCTTATGCTCTTGTGATTTGCATCGTCTGGTAGGTTGACAGTTACACATTACCTTTTCAGATGTTTGATAGTACTTTCAAGAAATTGGGGTGACCTCAGGATGATCTCTCTAAGTCCAGCTGCTTAACTGCAAATTCTGTGTAATAACTGTTTGTGAAATCAGCACATAGCCTCCGAACTCTCCTGTGGGTTGCAAGCGATCAAACAGACGAAGCCATAATGACAGTGCCGTTCGATAGGTTTAACAGAAAGGGAATTCTAAAGCCATCACGAGCAGCTATGAAAGTGCACGCTGGGAGAACCATATTCTTTATTAAAGTCACCACAAATACAAAAGATCATTTATACACATACACTGTATGCATACATTCTTGAATTCTTAGAAAATTATCACAGATTTATTGACTTTGCATTGCATTACATGGCATATCACAGAAGAAAGATACCCGTGTAATTTCCAGATCCAAGTTTCATTTGCATTTTTAATCCATGTATTTTCATTTAGACTATTTAAAGTATTTGCTAGCAAACGTTTCCCAATTTAGGCTTCCTGGCCATAGGAGTGAATGTCCTGTGTCATATAAAATTTCATAGCTTGTCGTTTCTGTTCAGATTTCAATTGTATCTTGCCTTTTCTGTAGCAAGAGCCAGCCTGCGGATATTGGATATGCAACCAGCTGCAGCTTCCTGGAGCTCCTGGTCAGGGGACCCAACCATATCTAGGAGGAGCTGTCACACATAAAGAAGGATGCGTGGAGGGGGAGAAAAAAGAATGAAACCGTTAATCTAAAGGCATATTTTGGGTTATGAAAATGACTTAAAATGGTAAGCACATTCAAAAGTCACCAAAACTGCATAAAATTCCTATAGGTAAAAACAAACATAACTGGTTCTTAATCAGAGGTAGGAGTCATTTATTCAACTGTTACTTTATTTTGGGGAGCAGAGCTAGATTCATTTTGCTCCCTCCTCATTTCTTTGGGCATCTAACTACTATCCATTCTGCTTCTGAAATATCTCTTGTGTCCTTTTTGACTCTTCCACCTCCTGGAATCATCCAACAGCATAACCATCCCTGGTGCATCCTCTTAATCTCTCTGAATTCTCTCCCATCTCATCATGTCCCTACCTAATCATGTCGGGCCCGAAATAAAGGCTTTCAGGGACTCCCAGTGCCAGCTAACTACAGCCCAGTCTCTCAGCCCATCCTGCATACTCTGGCCTCAGTTTACTTTTCCAACCATTCATCTTTCTCCCTGCTCCCTCATTACTGAAGGGTCACATTTCCCACTTCTCTTCCTTTACTGATGCCTAATATGTGCACTCATCCCTTCTCTTTGTCAGTTTGTTCTTTCAGGATGAGCCGGACAACTGTGCCACAAAGGCCACCACTACTGACTTCCATCAAACAAAATGCCATTTCTCCTTCACTGGAAGTCTCACAGGACTTTACTCAAATGTCTGTTCTACACTCTTTATTTTACATATTGGGATAATGCTTTCTGTCCTCTATATTGTAAATGCTTAAAGAAACTTATAATCTATGCCTAGTACATATTAGATGCCAGATGTCAAATAAACAGATTACAAATTTTAAAACTTACTAACTACGATTCTATTGAATAGTTCTGGGAAAAATTTTTCCAAAAGTTAATCTGGATCATGTATTTTCCACACAGAGCATTTGAGTACAGACATGAATAATGCCAGAAAATGAAGATAACTTGATAAACACAGAAATATCACAAGAAGAAATACTGTGGTGTCTTAAATTTCCTACTGTCAAGAATTTGGTTTTTATTCTCTAAGTAATAAAATAAAGTTATTTAAGCACTTTAATTAGGAGAGTGGCATGGCCATATCTATATTTTAGAAAATTAACTTATACAGTAACATATAAAACAGGACTCTAGTGAGAGAAGACAGAAGGGCTGTGTATTATTTCATGCTAGAGGCAATCAGGACTGAATAAAGAACAAGGACAGTGGGGAAGGAATGAATACCAGGACTCATGAAAGGATTAAACAGCCAATGCCCAAGAAATATTGGGTAGCCAAATAAAAGACAATTGAAACTGATAATCTCGCATCATATACAAGCATTAAGTCCTAGTAGAATAGTGACTTAAGAAGGTAGAAGTGTGAAACATTTTTAAAGCTGTACATGAGAGCATATTGAAGGGTATCCGGCTTCTTCCTAGCCCTCATCACACTCTGCCGTCCACCTCCAAGAAGACACTCGGGTTCTCACTCTCAATGACTGAGCTCCAAGCTCTCTGACCACAGTGTCTTCTCCTCCTATGGGGCCATCAACAACTCTTGCCCTCATCAGGCCCCTGACCACTGGCCCGCATGCTGTCTCTGGGACAGTCTTCTGTGTTTGCTTCACACCACACCAGCTGAGACGCCACAGTCCACCTTTGTGGTCGCTCTCTCTAACGTCCATCCAGGAAAGCCACCATGGAGTTAAAGCCAACTCTCCCTTCCCCAGTAACAGCAGCAACAGCCTTGCTGGTGGCAATATATAAATAGCGAGGCAGACAAGTCCACTACAGACTCAGCTGAAGTGGAGTTTTGTCACTGCCCAGTGACCTAAAGGTCTCTTTTGGATGAAGTGACTCTGCACTCTTCTCAATGTCTCTTTCAAACTCTCTTCATTCTTCTAGCCCTTATTCTCAGCAGACAGGCTGTAAAGGCTGCTGAAATCCCACAGACTTGACTGGACATGAACTGCTCTAACCCACCCCGTACTAGCACCATTTCAGCGCTTTTCCTCTCCGCCCTCCCTCCCCCTGTCACAGATACCACTCTCGGGTTCCCGAGGCCTGCCATCCCCTGGTGTGCTCCAGCCGCTCTCATCATCCTGAGGACGTTTTACCACCAAATACTCCCTCTCTAGCTCTTTTCTTCATCTTTAACCTCCCCCTTTCTAATGACTCTTTCCCATCATCGTTTAAACACACATTTTCCACATTAAGAGCGAAGCAAAAGACACAATTCTCTCCCCAGTGCTTCCCCTCACATTTCTTCAAAGAGTCATCCTCTGGACTCACTGTCTCCAGTCTTACTTTCCATTCCTGTCACTCCCCGCTGGCTTCTGCCTTCAGTTTGCCACTGAATTGGCCCCTGGGAGGTCATCAGCAGCTTTCTGTTGCTCAAAGCAAGGGACCCTTTTGAGTTCTTACCTTATTTGCCCCTTAGTACCATTTGTTATAACTGACTACTTCCTCCTTTTTGAAATATTCTCTGCCACTGAAATGTTTGTTTTGTGGTCCTAGGACAAAAGCCAGGTCTTCACACACGCTAGGCCTGTGCTGGTACCACTCAGCAACACACCAGTCCTGGCTTCAGGGTCACATTCCTCTGCTTTTCTTTACTATTACTTATCCTTTCTTTCAGGCTCTTCTCTTTGTTCTAGAAAACAGAGCAGTAGAACTCCCATAGTCTAAATCATCTTAATTACCAATATTTATATTATTTTTATTACAGTAGCCAAGTTATCAAAATGAATCTCACTTCCTGTGACTTTTTTAAACCTTGGGCTAGGGAGGGCTCGATGCTACACTAAAAGCTTGATTTCCCCAAGCACATAGGATAAAGAACTAACCTTGTTTCTGATTGTCTCATATTTGTTAGTCACTTAAAAGGAAGAAAATAGACTGTCAGCCAGATTGACTTCTACTCTCACCCTGATCTTTCCTATGATAAGTCTCATGATTGCTTTTTAAATCTAGGAAGAGCTTTATGCTGTTCAGCTCCTTTCTAGAAGATTCTGTATCAAATCATAGTCAAAAATGTGGATTTTGACATCATTGCTTCTTAGATTTGTATCCCAAATCTTCTGAGCAGGTTATTAAACATCTTAGTCCTATCTTCATGCATCTTTACTGGGATTGCCCCCTTTGAGGGGTTGTTTTGAGAATGAATGATACTCCTTTGGTGCAAGTTCAAACACTTGCATTCACATGCTCTTCCTGTCTACACCCATCGATGTCTCTCCTTCTTGCTGTGTCTGATTGGTCCCAGAACCTTATGCTGGTCCAAGCCTGCGGTGTGTGACAGGGAAGTGTGAAGAATCCCAGGCAAGGAAGGGTAGAGGACATCTTGTGGCAAAGAACAACAGAAGGGGCAGGAAAGGAGAAAGTGGGACAGCGAGATGATCTTCCATCCTGTTTTGAACAGAGAATTTGAGGTGCTTAGAGTAGGGAGGTTATTTAAGGAGCAACTCTGGGATGAAAAGGGGAAATGTGTTAAAAAAATAATCTAAAGAAGTTTATCAGTCTCTTTTCAAGAGATTATGATTATGTGCTCTCTGTTCAAGAGAGAATGAATCTAGGCTTAAAATGACTTTCAGTTGCTATTTGCTTGCCAGGTTTTTTGTTTCTGCAACTGCATTTCCATGTCTGGACTAGACCATGAGATAGCTTGGCTTCACACAGGGTATGCATTTGAATACAGAGCCCAGTGCCCAGTGTAAAGCAAGGGTTCCATACATGGCCTTCATTCTCATGGTGATTATTTCCCCAGTGCTGAGGTCTGGTTCTGGCATTTATTTCCTGGAGGCCAGCCCTGGTTAGATGGAGAGGAATGAGGAAAGAGGAATTTTGGCCCTGAGGTCAGTCTTGCTCCTGTCAGCACTTGTTCCAGGGTCCTTCATTAGGTTCCAATGACCTGGGCTTCTCTGGGCACCAGCTGTTACTACCCTGCCATGCCCATCTGGAAAGGAACCCCTTGATCTAATGCCTGTCAAAACCCAACAGGTATTTTTACCCATATTGCCTCAGAGAAAGCTGTTATGCTATGGTCCCGCCTTTGGGATTTCCAGGAGTCAGTTGTCTTTTTTCCCAAGCATCATGCCAGTTACATAATGTCCCACTGCATAAACCAACATTGGCCATTCCGGGACTCAGCCAGGGACAGGCACTGGATAGGGCATCTCTGTGTAGTCCCACACGGTATCTAGGGAGAAACGTCTGATGGAGGCAGGCACCCTTCTTACGACTCCTGAGTGATGCTTCCTTTACCTGACACACTTCTAGTCCTGAAGGCTCCAGGACCACTAATCTGTGGGAAATTTACTTTGCCTAAGTTTCTTGCACTAACCATAAGGCTTCACTCCAAATGCCATAGGGTGGCTAGTGAATTTTTAGCCTAATTACTAGGTCAGTGGAGCCCACAGTCCACTATTTCAAAGGCTCAACGTTATAGGCAAATGTAAACTCATTTTAAAAGAAATAAACAGGAAAAAACTGTGGTTTAGCATGGTACATGTGGAGGACAGTGAGAGATGCTTCCTTGGGTTTACCTTGTGCCTTCCTGGCATGGAGCCCACAGGTTACCTCACGTTTGCATAACGTGAAATGATTTTATTCGCCACCAAGCTTGCCATGTGCCAAACTCAATGATTTATTCTTTACTGGTGAAGGCAGCCTGCTTAGTCCACTTTATTTAGCCAGGAATATTCTCAATCAAGGATACAGAGTTGGAAGTCTAGAGTTTTCTGTGTTCTCAGGTATGTGCAGCTTGATATCAGAGGAGCGTTCCCAGCACTCTGATCTGATTTTGCTGCTCCATCTGAACTCACTGCTGCTCCCGAATTTTATTTCATTGTCAATGAATGTTACTTCCTGATTTGTTCTACACCAAGGGGCTGTGAATCTAACATTGTTTTATGAATTGAGTAAGAAAAGGTTGCTGTACCAAACCACCATCTGAACAGCATGCAGCATGTATGTGTCTGGGTTTGGAATCAGACTTCAGAATAAGAGCTTCACAAGCTAACTAGGGCTCTGAGGAATACGTTAAAAACATAAACATCCACATAACAGAAACTACACACACACAAAAAAACAAATTTGGTGGGCAGCTAACTGACAAAGAACTACACATGTTTACAAATTACTAACACACGGAGCCAGGTGAAGGAGGATTGTAATCCTTTGTGATAATTACACTTAAAGGAGGTGGTTTCTTCAAGAAAATGAGATGCAAATTAAATACAAGTGAACATGGAACCGGCATGTGTTTTTTTCTGTATTTTTTGATCTATTGAATTTTTTCCAACCATAAAGACATTTTTAATATTATACGGGGGAAAAACACCTCAGGTTTAATTTTTTGAAGCATTTGTTCCTTTCAAACACTTTCCTTTTTTTAATTTTCCCCCTACCCCAAGCACACCCGAGAACTTTAAAGTTATTGGGAGTTTCATACATACACCGAAGGCAAACTAGCTCCCTTGCTTTAAAACTTAATTGCACAGAGCACTTTAAAACATCATTCAAACGAGTAACTTTTTACAGCACTGGAGTAAATGAGGACGCAGGGAGGCACCACGAGTGGTTGAGTGGTTTGTGGATTGGGCCGACAGGAATCCTTCCTCCAGCGTCGAAGGCTTTGATGTCAAGGCTGGTGTCCTCCGCATGCAGCTGTGACCCATGGCTCACATCTCCTGGAAGGTGAGATGTAGGCATCATGGGAACCACTGTCTGCCTTCAATTTTTGCTCTTCCATTTAACAGTTCATGATTTTATATAACATTTCAGTTGTATGAGAAGTATGTACCACTTTGAGTGATAACAGATTTTCTTGTGGTTTGACTCCACGTCATTTGCGTGAACACAGATGGGGAAACATGAGTTTTAATTAGAGCCGGACGAGTGCTGAAATACCTGTGTGCACACCAACATGGCGTGTTTGCCAGAAAGATCTCAAGTTCCCAGGGCTGACTTGAACTGAGAGCCCTTTTGTCATTTCCCCATTCAACAGGCACTGCTGTGTGGTTGTCCCAAGAAGGCACAAGTCAGTAAGAGGAGTCATCTGGACTTCGTCTGCCTGCAGGGTGACTTCCCAGTCACTCGGGCTGGCTGGGTTCTGTGCGCTTCCTGTAGAGATGGAACCCCATTTTCTTTCCCATCCAGACTGTGAACCTTCCAATTCACTTTATGTGATATGGCATCAGAACTGGAGTCCTCAAAACACATTTCATAGTTGCTGGTGGGGGCAAAACCTTTGATTCTGTTTGGGCACAAAGAAGGTCTCCAGAGCTGGCCTTTTAATGGTGTCCGTCCTCCCCTATGTGACAGAAAAGCATGCCATGTGCTGAATGTCCCTACCAAAACTCATATCGGAATTTAATTGCCATAGTGAGGTGCTAAAGGGATGGAAATTTAATCTATGTATTTTGAGGTGAGACCTTTGAGAAGTCATTAAAGGTAAATAAGGCCATAAGGGGGGGGGGGTCTCTAACTCAACAGGACTGTGGCTTTCTAGGAGAGAGGGACCTAAGATGCAAATTGCGTACAAGTGGATATTCTGTCTCACCATGTGATGCTTTGTCTGACTTGGGACTCTGCCAAGAGGGCTCCTGTCAGCAAGAAGGACCTCACCAGATAAGACTGCCCAATCTTGAACCTTCCAGCTTCCAAAACTGCAAACCAAATGAATGTTTATTCTTTGTAAGTTAGTCTGTGGCATTCGCTTCCTGGCACCAGAAAACAAACTAAGACACCAAGTTTATGTGAGCTGAGATTCATGTATGCAAAAGGTGACAATGGGTTCTACTCATGCAACTAGTTTCCTCTCTGGGCTGATGTTTGCTCATATTTCAGTATGTCCATTCCATGGGTTTTCCAACATGTTGCTTTTTTCCATGAGTCTTACTGAGAACATCTGTACCTGAACACAGAGAGGAGATTAGAGCTAGGTCTATAATCCTGAGGGTAGAAATGGAATACATACTGGAAAGAGTACCAGTGACTTTCTTCTAAAAATGCTACAGATGGAAAGTGGTTTGATTGCGGGTTGGCTGAGAAGATCAGAGGGCACTGCCCAACACTCTTCATTAGAGGAAGAGGATGGGGCAACTATCTGGGTGATCCAGGACTTCTAGATGTCCATCAAATCTAATTTTTATCAAATTTAAGGAATAGTTCATACAGGAATTTCCTGGGTAAAATGTTAAAGACATGACAGGGTAAGGGCCAACAGAAAGATCTACATGGACAGGATTAAAATTGTGTTTTGCTGCTGGATAGATAACAGTGCAGTAGATAATTCTCAGTGAGGAAAAATGTCCTCATAGATCATGTAGTGTCGTGACTGAGCTGCACTTTGGGCTCACACAGTCTGAGTTTGAATCCTGGTTTTTCATCCTTTTAACTATATGCATCCTAGGGTATCTCTGAGCCTCAATTGTAAACAATAAAATTATAATTTATAGTAGTACTTTCTTAATAGTATAAATGTGGGGATGACATGGTAAGTGTTTGTACTATGTGCTCAGAAATAATGGTTATTATTAGTATTGCTGCTGTTATTTTGCATTGGAGATTGTTAGCGAGTGGAAAGATTACAATTTGTTATTAGCTTATTTACATTGGAGGAGTTCCAATTGCATTGATCTAGATAAGTGCTTTTGATGTAGTTGCATTGAAAATTAAAAGAAGGTTTGCCGTTCTCTGGTACGTGGGCAAGGACAAAAGTAAAAAGTATTAGCAGCAACACATCTCTGTGCTCATAATAATAAGTTCTCTAATAAGTTCATTTTTCAAACCTATTTTGTGTCAATTTCTAGTCCAGAATGACATCAAACTCCATCAGTAAACAAAGGTATGAAATAGATGTTAATAAAACCTACAACAAACTAGAATATTGTTTGCAATAGGAAACAGAAGAACTGGAAAAATAGGTAAGTAGTTGGAATTTTAAACATAAACCAAAAGTGAGGTTAAACTGTATTATTTATGAATTTACATTATTAAAAATCCAGTTCTTATCCACACTGCCTGTGCTGTTAGAGTAACTAAAAAACCATATCTATCTTCCTCTTGCAATGGTTCTCTAAAATCAAGTTTGCAACAACAGTGAGGCATCAAGTGTTGTTTAATTCAAGTATTTTACCTTTTCACTGTGTTTCAAAACATTGCAGCTAAGAAATTAAAGCTAGGCAAAGAAATGTATGAGATGACAAGAAGTGAAATCAAGTCATGATGTTTTTAATCATCAGTGTTAATCTCTTTCCTTGACTGTCCTTTTAAGACCCTAGGAGAGAAACTCCATACAGTTGCAACTTCTGTCAAAGGGAGACAACAGAACAGGCAAAAGATGAAATTTACAATAGGGGACATAGGACAGGAAAATCATTACTAATAACCACATCTATTAATCTCTATAATATCTCAAACAGGAAAGCAAAGTGGTATTTATGAAGGTCTCAGAACAAAGCCTGGCCCATAACTGTTCTCCAGTTGTTAGCCATTGCTGCTCTAGTGAAAAACACCTTTACGCGTTGCATGCTCAAAACGTGCCCCGCGCCGGCGGCCCTGACTGACCTTCTCTGAAGGCGTCAGGTTGCTGCTGCCCAGGGAAGGAGGCTGGTGACATGCGGGTGGGTAGCACCTCTGTTGAAGGAATGGCAGAGCCTCCAAGTCCCTGGTGTGCTCCGCTTCTTTGACAGGCTCCAAGGTCACTTCTGGAGGACAATGTGAGTCCCGAGGGACAGGGTCACAGCATTTGGAGCCTCAGATGCAGTGACAGGAACTGGGTGCTAAGAGCCTATGAAAATGTACTGCTCTGTACTTTCTGCTCTGGGTTCCGCCATGGCTTTCCTCTGGTTCTAGACGCAGGTTAAAGACTAATTCCATGTTGATCTAGGAGACAGAGCAGTTAGAAGCCTCACCAGTATATGTTAAGACCAGACCAGGTATGGGTCAGAATGTGTGTTGGGCTCACCGACATTCAATCTGAAGGCTTAACAGATGGCTCTGGCCTACTCGTGTTCCACAGGGGCTTCTTGAAAACGTGCAAGGGAGGTCAACTTGAGATGTGCAAGTCAACTCTTATCTTTGACTGATACCCTTCTTGGGTATACAATTCCAGACTGCTAGTAATTTTTCTTTAGAGTTCTGAAAAGGCAACAACTCTAATGCCTTCTTGCTTCCAGTTTTATAGTTGAGAAATCCAAAGAAATTCCTGTTTTTGATGTTTGGGTGTGATATCCCCTCTCCGACTACTGAAGATTGCAACAGTCTTTTCTTTCTCTTTCTTTCTTTCTTTCTTTCTTTCTTTTTCTTTCTTTCTTCTTTCTTTCTTTTCCTTCCTTTCTCTTTCTTTCTTTTTTTCTTTCTCTTTCTTTCTTTCCTTCCTTCCTTGCTTTCTCTTTCTTTTCTTTTCTTTTCTTTTTTTTTAATTTGAAAGAGAATAAAACAAAAGGGGGCAGTACAGAGCAGATCAGAACAGGACAACATAGGCAACACAGTACTTTACATTAAGACAACTGGACATCAACGGTAGCTAACACCATATCTCTTACTCTGCTATAGTTGAGCATAGTTTCAAATACAATAATATCAAACATAACACAATAGTATAAAGCCATGCATAGAGTGAAAGAATTAAAGGGCTTTCTGAACCGAATAACAGAAAATGATCAATAGGTACTATAATATCTCATTTTCGATTAAAAAAAATTTTGTTTGAACTATCATACATATTCAAATTCCAATAAGACACAATGTGATAGATAGAACCAATGGTAGTAGAACAAAAAAAGCATGGTAGGACTTCTAAGAAGGATGATATTAAATCAGCAATAGCTGTCATAATGTTTTCTTCAAAACAGCTGTTCATATCATCATGTATGATATATTCAAACAAAACAGGATAAAACCATTCCAACTGATGATTGAAAACTTTGAAAGACTTCAAAGCTATGAGATGGGGACTCATGCTTACCATAAAGTCTTATATACTCTTATCAAATCTCATACTAGGGAGACTATATGATATTTACCCTTGTGAGTTTGGTTTATTTCGCTTAAGAGGATGGTCTCAAGTCATGTCCATTTATTTATAAATATCTCGATGTGATCATTCTTTATAGCTGAGTAGTATTCCATTGTATAAAAATGCCACAACTTTTTTATCCATTCCTCAGTTGATGGGCACTTAGGTTGCTTCCAAGATCTGGCTATTACAAATTGTGCTGCTATAAACATGGGTGCACATATATCACTGTGCTATGATGTTTTCAGTTCTTCTGGGAATATGCCTAGAAGCGGAATAGCTGGGTCAAATGGGACTTCCATACCCAGCTTTTTGAGGAATCTCCAGACTGACCTCCACAGTGGTTGCACCAGTCAACACTCCCACCAACAGTGTAGAAGAGTTCCTTTTTCCCCACAGCCTCTCCAACACTTGTTGTTGGTAGTGTTTTCTA